>JAHDVF020000607.1:0-96621 GCA_022606425.2 Lepidostoma basale | reverse complement strand
ATATTTAAATATATTAATTATTAATGTTTTAAATTATTATCAAAATAGTATTTAAAAATATTAACAAAAGTAAATTTATAATTAAAGTCAATTTTTATTAACAATATTAAAATATTAATGTAATTTTATAATTAATAATAACTTACAGTCAAATATTAATTTAATTGAATATGCTTTTATAAAACGTTCTAATTTTTAAAAATTTTCTTATTAAAAACCATAAAAATAATCTTAGTTTGAAAAAACCAAAAACTATTTTTTAGATAGTTTTTTATTAATAGTTAATAATAATTATCAAAGTTTGCAAAAAATCATCATAATGTTTTATAAAACAAAATTAAAAATAAACTTGATAAAAATAATTTCAAAGATAAGAATAGTTGTTGTTTTTTAGTTACACTTAAAAATTTAAATGTAAGCTTAAAGAAATAGAAAGATTTGATGGAAAAGTTAGCATATTATCAGCTATTGCCGGTGCTCTTTTAGGACTGTCTTTTGGTTGAATACCAATATTTAAAAATATTGAAAATTGTAATATAACAATTAAAACATTTTTTTTATTTACTTTTGTACTTTTATATGTAGTGTTTTTATGTTTAGCATTTTTATTTTTTATTTTAACAATTTTTCCAAGAAGTACACCTAAAAAACTTAATAAAATAAGAAAAAATGATTATACTCTTTATTATAAAGATTTACAAAAAATGAAACCTGATAGTATTAAAGAAATAATTTTACAAGATCAAGATCAAGAAACTGACTTATTGAAACGAATTCAAATTAATTCTATTATAGCTTGTAAAAAACATAAAATGTTAGTTTAAATTCTAGCTTTTTTTGGATAGGTTTTTTGTTTGCGATGACAACTTTAAGTGCACCATTCACTTTGTTGCCTGCCCCAACCCTTCTTTCAATATCCTCTCACTCTCCGATCTCTTGTAAAGATACTACCTAAATACACAAACTCAACTACTTGCTCAAGTTTTCACCATTCACGCTAATGTTGCAGACTGTCGTGGTTTCTTCCTTTTCAAAAATCATTACCTTGGACTTATTAACATTCATCATCAGATCATTTCGCATGCATACCTCATACATACAATTCACCAGGACTTGTAGTTCATGCTCGTTGTCAGCAAGTAGGACAGCGTCATCCACATACAAGAGACAGCTTACTGACACTCCGCTCATTTTGGCACCTACATCCAACCCTTTCAGCTCTTTCATACAATTGTCCATATACAGATTAAATAACCACGGGGACATTACGCAGCCTTGTTTGACACCTTTATTGATATCAAACCAGGCTGTAAGATCTCCATTTACTCTGACACTAGCAGTGCTTTCCGTGTATAGCGACTTAATGGCCGTGATCAGTTTTGTACTTATATATATATATATATATATATTTATATATATATATATATATTTATATATATATATATATATATATAAATATATATATATATATATATATATATATATATATATGCCTATATATATATATATATATATATATATATATATATATATATATATATATATATATATATATATATAACTATATATATATATATATATATATATATATATATATATATATATATATATATATATATATATATATATATATATATATATATATATATATATATATGCTATATATATATATATATATATATATATATATATATATATAATATATAAATATATATATATACGAGGTCTGTTCAAAAAGTATCGCGAATTTTATATTTTTTCAAAAAGTATTTATTTATTCATGAATATCTATTTTGTCCCCTTCAAAGTAATTCCCCTCGGATATAATACATTTATGCCAACGTTTTTTCCAATCCTCGAAGCACTTGAAAAAATCATTTTTTGTGATCTTGTTCAGCTCCTCCTTCGATGCCGTCTTTATCTCCTCAATCGTGGCGTAGCGTCGTCCTTTCATGGGCCTCTTCAGTTTTGGAAACAGAAAAAAGTCACAGGGGGCCAGGTCTGGGAATACGGTGGCTGCGGCACCATTACTGTGTTGTTTTTGGCCAAATATTCGCGCACAAGCAACGATGTGTGAGCAGGGGCGTTATCATGGTGCAAAAGCCAGTTTTTGTTCTTCCACAAATCCGGGCGTTTCTGGCGGATTGCTTCGCGCAAATTGCGCATAACTTGCAGGTAATATTCCTTATTGACCGTACTACCCTGTGGCAAGAGCTCATGATGCACCACGCCCCTGCAATCGAAGAAAACTGTGAGCAAAACCTTCACGTTCGACCGAACTTGGCGCGCTTTTTTTGGTCTTGGCTCATGCGGCAGCTTCCATTGGGATGATTGAGCTTTGGTTTCCACGTCATAACCATAAACCCATGATTCGTCACCAGTTATGACCCTCTGGAGCACATTTGGGTCGTCACGGACCGAGTCCAACATCTCCTGAGCAATGTTAACGCGATGCTGTTTTTGGTCGAAATTGAGCAATTTTGGCACGAATTTCGCGGCGACCCGACTCATGCCCAAATCATCGGTTAAAATCGAATGGCACGAGCCAATCGATATGTTTAGGTCCTCAGCAACTTTTCTAACGGTGATTCGACGATTGGCTAATACTATTTTCTTCACTTTATCAATGTTTTCGTCTGTTGTTGACGTGCTCGGGCGTCCGGCACGCTCTTCGTCGTTCATATCTTCTCGGCCCTCTGAGAACATTTTGTACCACCGATAAACGTTGCTTTGGTCCAAGATAGCTTCACCATATGCCACAGTCAACATTCGAAATGCGTCCGCGCACTTTATTTTGTTTTTCACACAAAATTTGATACAGATTCTTTGATCCATTTTTTGGAATAGGCAAAAATCGAAGACGAGCCAAAACACATCCAAGCAAAACAGCTGTCAAAAATTAACTAAACATTCAAAATGGCCGACCTTGTCAGCATAAGTAAGGGACATGAGTACCAACATAACGCTACAAAAAAATCAAAAATCAAATATACGTAGCCAGCGGAAATTCAAAATTCGCGATACTTTTGAACAGACCTCGTATATATATATATATATATATATATATATATATATATATATATATATATATATATATATATATATATATATATATATATATATATATATATATATATATATATATATATATATATATATATATATATATAACAACAACAACAACAACAACAAACCATCACGCCGTTTCCCCGCAGGGGTAGGCAGAGAGAATGGACCGCCACACTACTCTATCCTGGCAAACCTCTCTAGCTTCCTCCACATTCATACAACGAGTCATACACGCACGTCGATTCCTCCGACTTCTAACATGACCAACCTTTTAAATTTGATTAATTTGGTCATGCCATGTTTTCCTCGGTCTGCCTCGACTTCGTACCCCATTTACATCATTAACGTATACTTTCTTAACCATTCTTTCTCGATCCATGCGTTCCATATGTCCGAACCAGCGCAGCGATCCTTTCATAATTTTGTTCATAATACCTTCTTCCGCTCTACATTCCTTTCTTATATCAGCATTTGAGATTCTGTCGTATATCGTTCTACCACACATACGTCTTAGGGACCTCATCTACCGCATTTATTCTACTCTCATCCTTCTTTTGCCAGTTCCATGCTTCGCTTCCATACATTAAGGTTGGGACCAGAACTCCATTGTGAACGGCCGTTTTCGCTTTCATTGATAAATTCTTGTTTCCAATAACTATTTTTAAAGCTCCATTCACTTTGTTACCCGCACCAACCCTTCTTTCGACGTCACTATCCGTTCGGGCATCTCATTTCTACTGCATTTATTGTACTTTCATCATTAACTAAAAAAACGAAATTATGAAAAATCAACGAAAGGTACAATTGAGACAGAGACCACACATATGTTATCCCGATACGTGATAAATAGGATTGAAATAGTAATTCAGCAATTACAAACCGCTCGATCGTGGGCAGCGAAGCCCGTACGGTAACAACAACCACAGTCGTGATGGTGGCCTTTGAAAACCTTGGAATTTTTTACCACTTGATAAATAGACGAGTGTCGATGCATCGGCGTCTGTTTGAGTGTTTTTTCTCGTTGTCCTGGAATCATTATCTGGAACCCTAAACCAGCCGTGCCCGTGGGATAATAACGACACGGCCTGTAGATTTTGACAGATTTAAAAGCAAGCATTCGGATCATCGTGGATTCTGTCTGATAAAGACACAATGCGATCCAAATACGAGCCCATACCTTAAAATTTTACAGAGTGTAGAAATACCTTTGAATTTGTTTCTTGAACAATGATGTTAAACTCCACATTAAATAATACGAATGAAAACGTCTGTTTTTATTATATTTAATCATAATCATGTGCTAAGGGGAGAAATATACCAACTCCTTCGGCTGCTACGAAATATAAGAGAATAATAATAATAATAATAATATGCTAACTTTTAAAGCGCCGTTTTTGTGATGTAATCACCACAAAGGTGCATTAAGACGTGTTTTAAATCTAAAATCTAAATGTAACCGCTTAAAAATTATAGTAGAACAAAGTATAAATGTTTAAATTAGGTATGAAATATGAAAAAGACGGGTTTTCAATTTAGATCTGAAATCTGTCGGATCATTTATGCATCTAAGGTGTGAAGGGAGATGTTCCAAGCTGATGGACCGGCTACCGCGAACGCTCGATCCCCGAAATTTGTACTGGGGCAACGCTTCTGCTCAACTAATCTTCCTATTGCTGAGGAGTTCGCCAAGCGAAGTGTGGATTTCCTTGAATTTAGGCTGTCCGTTATACAGAGTTCAGATTGATCATTGTTCAACTTGGTGCCATTCCATGTAGCGCTTTGAAGACTGTCCAGCAGAGTTTATACTGGACTCTTTCTGAACTTTTAAGCCAGTGAAGTTCTTTGAGATGTTGTGTTATATGGGACTTTTTTGGAATGCCTTTGCCTTGCTGCTGCATCGAACGCAGATTGAAGTTTGTTTATTAGTTGTTTTGGAATGTTTGGAATGGACAGGAATGAGTTGAGAATCTGTTCTAAGTGGCGCTAATCAGAGATGCCTTCCTTGTAGTGATCGCCAACGTCGACAAGGCACCAGAAGAAGATGATGAATTCAAGAATTTTTATTAGGGTGGTTAAGAAACCAAATCACCTATCTGACGAATATCCAGAGGGACACAAATACAATAGGCCCGAAAGAAGATGCTTACCAACGAAACGCCTGGCGCGAATGATGCCAAGAATTCCATAAAAGCCCGAAACCGAGTAACCAGAAAGAGACGAGGAGAAAGAAGAAGATTAAGATGGTTTAGACATACGTAAATAATGAAAGAAGTGAGAATGATGAAAAAATATTCGTTAACGATATGATAGTACGTTCAAACTAAATATTAAATGTCGGAGAAATCGACGTGCATGCATGGCACTATGTATGAATGTTGAGGAATCAAAATGTGTACGTTATGAAAGAACAGTGTTATTGTCCATTCTTTGTGGCTTTCCCTTCAGGAAAACGGCATGATGATTAATTAAATGCATCATATCATCTAACCTTATTTTTTCGTAATATCAAGTTATTTGGAATCCGCACAGTTATTGGATGTTTCTGCAGCACGCACTAACATAACCTTCAAATTAGAATCATGTCTTCTGCGAATTCTTTGATTTACTTGATTTTATTTTGCACTTCATCTTTCAGTGTGGTTAATTAGTTAAAATAAATCCGTTTTTGGATTAGTTACATTGATTATAAGCAAGGAAAACAAATAATCGTTAATAATCACCCTGTTTCATCGAAGGTATACAGAGGAATGATGGACCGCCACGTTGTTACGAGTATATCCTGATACACGGCGTAGGCCTAACTATATGACGTAGTATTTATTTAAAAACGCGACACGTAAATAAGCCGGTCATTTTATTCGAGTCATAGAAAGTGCACGTAACAATAAACGCAGTACTTGCAACACTGTAATGAGTGAGTTCAAAAGGCGGTGTCGTTTGCCATAGAGAAACCTGCGTGTATTAATTTCTGACAGTTAATATGTTTTGTACTGTGCTACCATTTGGATATCTATGCTACCTTAAAAAAATAGTATATACGACCGCACTGAAAGATGAGGTGCAAAATACGCAGAAGACGTGATTCCAATTTGAAGGTTATGTTAGCGCGTGCTGCAGAAACAACCAATAACTGTGCGGATTTCAAATAATTTGATATTACGGAAAATAAGGTTAGATGTTACATCTTTTTCTTCTTTTTAATGTAGGCCTTGTGTTTTTCTAGAGGGATTCTACGACGTCGATTGCCAGCGGCCGACCCATCTCTTGGTTGGTCTGCCCGGGGGTCGTCTGTCTTGGGGTTGGCCGTGCAGTCTAGATGAATTCATTCTTCTCGGGTGTGCATACCGATGTCGTCTTCGTTGCCACCCCTAACAACGACTTATTGAACTTGACTATCAATGAGGTATGTATTTTTTTCACAATAAATAATGGATGGTAGCATTTCTGCCTAGTATTTTGGAAAACATCACAGCAGCCTAACTAGTGGTTTAATACATCTTTACCCGAGAGACTATGAAGACTTTATCTTAAGTGAATTTTTGTCCGAAATAATTTATGGTGGTCATGTCAGATTTTCATTGAGCACATCCAAGGCAATTTTCTGTCTGTATGGTTATTTCTAGAAAATAAACCATATCAAGGTTGGTTTTATACGTCGAAGTAATCTACCACGACGGTCTTTGTGGTAGAGTGGTAACAGCTATGACTGTTACACCGAAGATTCCGGATTAGATTCGGTCTTTAGTTATAAACTAACTACCTATCAAATGTCATGAGAATCGATAGCTAAAAAACGTATACAGTAATAACTACTCTCCATCACGTCATTTCCCCGGAGGGGTAGGCAGAGGATGGAGCGCCATACTTCTCTGTCCTGGCATACCTCTCAAGCTTCCTCTACATTTATACATAGTAACTGTCTCTTATTAATTTATTAATTTGGTCATGCCATGCTTTCCTCGGTCGTCTCTCTTTCCAGTCACACTGCTTGTATACAACTTTTCAGCCTTAAATTACTATTTTTATTATTGTAGACCATAAGGTATATTCTATCGTACATTGTTTTACCGCAGTGATGACTTTGGGTGCACTATTTAAAACCTATCCAAAAAAGCTAGAATGGCAGTGCACAATGGTGTTCTTCTACCGACCCTTATGTATGGAAGCGAAGCATGGAACTGGCAAAAGAAGGATTAAAGTAGAATAAATGCAGTAGAAATGAGATCTCTTAGACGAATGTGCGGATACTCTGTGTATGATAGAGTGTCGAATGAAAATATAAGAAGAGAATGCGGTGCGAACGATGGTGTCATGAACAAAATAATGAAAGGATCATTAAGATGGTTTAGACATATGGAAAGAATGAATGAAGAAAGAATGGTAAAAAAAAAATATGTTAATGGTGTAAATGGAACCAGAAATAGAGGAAGGCCGAGGAAAACGTGGCACGATCAAATAAATCAAATATTGAATGTCGGCCATGTGAGGAGTCAGAGAAATCGACATTCGTACATGACACGATGTATGAATGTTGAGGAAGCGAGAGAAATATGTCAGGAAAGAAAAGTGTGGCAAACCATTCTTTCTGCCTACCCCCTCCGCGAGACGGCGTGATGGTTAGTTAGTTAGTTAGAGAGCAAGTAAGAAAAAAAGAAAAACAGGAGACAATTAATAAAAAATATTCATCGTACATTGTTTTACCGCACATTAATCTTATTCTACGGCATTTATCCTTCTTTTGGCAAGCTTTACTTCCATACATAAGGGTCGGCATTAAAACTCCATTGTGCACTGCCATCTTTGCTTCAGTCGATATATTTCTATGATGACTTTGGGTGCACTATTTATTTTGTTTCCAGCTCCAACCCTTCTTTCGATATCTTTCTCAGTCATGTCAGGGTTGGTTATATCGGGATGATGGTTATACGGTTGTAAATCAGTACTGCGATAGATCTCGCTTATCCCGATCGGATCTGCACGCACAAGATGATTACATTTATTACAGATGCGGTCGGCGCTCTGTTTTATGATCGTCCGCCGTGAAAATGTTGGCCATTTTTTGCTGCATTACCTGACGCACAAGGTATATAGAATAAATATGGTAAGATATTCCGCGTTTTATTTTTGACATCTACTGCGCAGCTACGTCACGTGGAGACCCAAGCATTAGGTTGTGTAGTATGAGTTGAGTATATATTTATACATTGGGTATGGAATTTTTCTTTGTTTATTTATTACGTCTAATTAAAAGAAGTTTTTGTAATTGTATTAAATAAATTATGACAAATCGTTTTCTTTATTTAAGTTATTGTTTTTTTTATTTTTCTTTTTTTAGAGTTAGCATCTTCAATGAGCTTTAAGTTCATTGTTCTTATTTTGAAAAACATTTTACATCGATAAAAAGATTTTTAACTGGATATGGCAAATCAACTCCATTTGATTTAGCTTGTTTATAGTTATTTAGGTTTGTTTATAGTTTCGTTTCGATTTCGAGTTCACCACATGACGTCACTTGACAGCAAATTATTAGAAAGGGATAGCATGCTACGTGCGCAATATCTTACCATATTATTCTATATACCTTGCCTGACGCATATGGAAACATAATACTTGGATGATCGGCACTATTCGCTTGCCCCTGATGATTGATGGATTACTAAAAACACTCCACAATAATGAACAAAAAATTATAATAAGCGATAACACATTTTATTGAATTATTTACACGTCGAAATACTTTTTTATTATTATTAAACATTAGCTCATTTATTTATATTTTTTGTTGCTTGATGATGTAAAGTAAAATTTCGTATAAAATATTTCAGAAAAACGAATCTTTTCAATTCGGTACCTATTTGGCAAAAGGTCTCAACTGCTTTTTTATGAATTTTACGGGAGAGCAAAAATAATATTTTTACATTATTTTACTTATTTATAAAAATGTTATTTATGTTCCAAATTGTTTATTTAACTAACTAAATAACTAACCATCACGCCATCTCCCTGAAAGGGTAGGCAGAAAGAATGGACTGTCCCACTTTTACTGATGCGGCACTCCATCCTTCTCTTTTCGCTCCGCGGGAGACGCGGTGTGATGGGTTGCGAACCTCATCGCCACCAATAGGCATCTCCCGCGCACACTCTGATCGTGCAACACCCACAAAATAAATCTAAAATAAATAATATAAAATACAATGATATAAAATAAAATAACAAAATAAAAATAATTTAACACAAAATGTTCTTTTTAGATGGTGCACATATTGTTTATTTTAAATGTCAATTTACGAAGCATAACGTTACATACAAGATATATCAGTAATTTTTTTTTAAAATTATATACATTTAAAAAAATGAATGCAATTGTACATAAAAAAAAATGTAATAAAAAAAGGTGCAGCTCTAACGTTTTGTCAAAACATAAAGTGTGCAAAATTAATACTGATGGTATATTTAATTTAACTCAATTTCACAAAAAAGCGCATCTGGGACCTTTTGCCAAATAAGTACCGAATTACATAATTTTAATACCTTATTAGGCAGATAAAACAGGTGCATTTAAAAATAAGTTTAAAAAATTGCGGAAAACTAACGTTAATAACTATCTAACCATCACGTCCTCGATACGCAGAAAGAATGGACAATATTATTTCCCGACATACTTCTCTCGATTCCTTAATATTCATACATCGTGTCATGCACGAACGTCGCTTTAGACAGTTTAATGATCGTGCCACGTTTTCCTCGGTCTTTCTCTATTTCTTGTTCTTTTTACGTCATTAACATATACTCTCTAATATAATAAATTAATGCAGTGCGAATAAAAGTGCTCTGAATAAAATAATGAAATTGACATGGAAAGAAAGAATGAAGAAAGAAATAATGAAATGGACATGGAAAGAAAAAATGAAGAAAGAAATAATGAAATGGACATGGAAAGAAAAAATGAAGAAAGAAGTAATGAAATGGACATGGAAAGAAAGAATGAAGAAAGAAATGATGATTTATTTATTTAATTTATATTAAACTGCCGAGACAGCCGTTTCGCCATCCTAATTGGCATCATCAGGTGTTAATTTTTTTATATTATAAAATAATAATAATAAATTGGATGATTTATAGAGCGCCATTTTTATGAATTAATCATCTCAAGGGCGCTGTAGCTCCATTTTATGAACTAGTTGAAGATAAACATTTTAGTTAAAATGAACATTTTGGCTTAGAATGAACATTTTGTTAAAAATATAAAAATGGTTAAAAATGAACGCCAATGGTAGAAATCGGGAAAACATGTCGAGAAAAATAAACTTAAACGTGGAAATAACAGTGTTTTAATTCATAAAAAAATCGACAAAACAAACTATTGTTTAAGCTGGAATGGTATTTATAATTGAAGCCAGCTAGTTTCGCTTGCATCCAAGCTTCATCAGGGCAATATAAGAACTTCTTCGGTTATATCCTTCGGCAAACTCCCTCTCCCCTTTCATATTCATAAGATAAGACAAGTTCTCAACAGCACAATAGTCTGGACCGGCTATTCAATGGTCTCAAAAGAGTATTGACTTAGGTTCCTTCAAGATCTCTTTCAATATTGAATCTACTATACCATATAGCAGAGGTTCCCAAACTTTTTTGGGCCACCACCCCCCTCGCAAAATATCTTAATTTTGTAACGCCCCTCTATTATTATTTATTAACAGTTTTCCTCGTTCAGGCTGTCTGATATTTTTGACTAACTTTGAGTGATTTACATACATGTTTTGTAATAAAATATACAAAAAAAAATTATTATTGTAAACATGACCCGAACGTACACATACTCGTATATACCTGAACAATCTGTATTTTTGAATACTTACATTTATTTTTCTCAGATATGAGAGTTTATTAAAACATTAAACCTTTGAAATAGACGATTGGTAAAAGATGGACATAAGAAGAATTAAAACAAATAATTTAAATTTCAAATGATTTTACTATTATCAATGATTAATCTTATAATCACCAAAATATATACAACAAACTAATTAACTAACCATCACGCCATTTTCCCAGAGCGGTAGGCAGAAGGGATGGACCACCAAATTGTTCTATCCTGACAGAACTCTCGCGCATCTTCTACATTCACACACCGTAATACGCGCGCTCGTTGATTGTACCTACTTCGAACATGGCCGCATTTCAGTATTAGGTTAAGTGCCATGTTTTCCTTGGCCTTCCTCGACTTATTTTTCCATTCACAATACTTGTATATATATCTTCTTAACCATTCTTCCCTTATCCTTTCTTTTCATATGGCCAAACCATCTTAGTGACTCTTACTTAATTTTATTTAGGACGCATTCATCCGACTTACATTCAACTTTTACATTGGGTATATTGTTAATTTCTTTTAAAAGAAACTACCGACTCCTAGACCATGTGAACTTCCTTCAAATGTTTCTGGACCCACTTCAGTCCCATAGAAGGCTTCAGGGCCCACTGTGGAGGAGGGGTGGTACCGCCCATTTTGAGAACCACAGCATGGCTCTACCATTTACGATCCCTGTTCAGGCAAAACGAAAAGTTTTCTTTTCAGGTCAAACAATTATGATTCGAAATCTTTCAACCATTCGTTTTATTTATCGTTGTGCAACTTTTTAACCTGAACCAAACCAACCTTTGGTCAGGTGTAGAATTCACGTGACAATAAAAAGGCGCTAGATTACCTACCTATCACATCTCATGAAAATCAATGAAATAAGCTATACAAGCTATATAATAAAGAGCTGTTAGCAAAATAAAAAGTTAATGAGAAATACACGTATTGGGATAATAATATTTAAATAAGACTATTTAAATTGGTAAAGGCTATGATCGAATCAGAAATTGCCCTTATGTCGCACCTTCAGGACGAAAACGACTCAACTCGAAAAATCGTATTGTTGGGAAATCGAAAAAGAAGAATGTAAATTGTGACACTTTCGTAATATTTCTTCGATTGTTTCGATTTCTTTAAAGTAATCGCAGTGTACTTACTTTAAATAAATCGAAACAATCGAAGAAATAATACGAAAGTGTCACAATTTTATTCTTCTTTTGCGATTTCCCAACAATATGATTTTTCGATTTGAGTCGTTTTCGTCCTGAAGGTGCGATGTATGGAAGTGAATCTTGGAGTTGGCAGAAGGATGAAAGTATGATAAATGCCGTAGAAATGAGATCACTAAGAATAATGTGCGGAAAAACAATGTATGATAGAATATCTAATGATGAAGTAAGAAAGGAATGTAAGGAGGATGAATGCGTGATAAATAAAATTAAGGAAGGGTCATTAGAATAGTTTGGACATATGGAACGAATGGATGAGGAAAAAATGGTTAAAAAGATATATACAAGTAGTGTGAATGGGAAAAGATGTCGAGGAAGGCCAAGGAAGACATGGCATGACTAAATTAATCAATTACTGAAAGGCGGCCATGTTCTAAGTAGGAACAATCGACGAGCGTGCATGTCACGATGTGCGAATGTAGAAGAGGTGCGAAAATTATGCCAGGATAGAACAATGTGGCGATCCATCCTCTCTGTCTACCCCTCCGGGGAAACGGCGTGATGGTTAGTTAGTTAGTTTTTCTATCAGCCTACCCCTCCTGGGAAACGAGGTGTTGTTTTGTTATTGTTGTATATTAAAATGGTCTACAGGACAAACCAAAAATAAGACCGCGATATACTCGTATACATTGTAATTTGACCCAAAAATTATCTAACGTCGCGTATAATAAAGGTGTTTTTTTAGAGGTATGGTATACAAATTCAAAATGAAAAAAAAAACACATTAAAATAATGTTACGATATTGGCTTTATTTAATAGATAATTTTATGCAATTATTGTTTAAATATGATTTAGAGCATATGAGCGCTAGCTCGAATGAAGCGCAATCGTGACGTCAAATTTTCGACATCTTATTGAGCAACTGGGTGAAATGGCAAAACGTACTGACTTCAAATCAACTGCCAACTGTCAAATTGACAGTCTGTAGAAACAATGTTGCCAAATTAAAAACCAAACCTCTAAAAAAACACTTATATTATACATCGAAAATTTCCGAGGAAACATAAATTACTAAACATAGACATAAAAAGACGAATCAAAAAAACTTTTTTTTTAAATGTGAACTTTTGACCATTTGCGCACAATGTAGTTATATGTATTTTCACTATCTAAAATCTTATTTTATGTATGGGAAACCAATGACCCCGGTATTTTAATTAATGTCATTTATATTTCGGCGAAGAGATCCTATTATAATCAGATAACGTAAAAAAAAAATACATTTCAGAAAGAATTATATGCATTTCATAGTGTGATGCGATACTTGGAGACATCCTAAAAAACCAATAGAATTAATATTATAATACAAAAACCTGTTTGATAATACACTGAAATATTTTTGATATTTTGTTTATTTAATTAGAATCCATAATATAACACTACCAGACATCAGAATACTGCGACTCCAGCTACTACTCCAACTCCACTACTCCAACTTCATCCCTTTCCCACGGCCTAGATTATTACCATCTTCCTTATCAATAATGACCCTTTACCACCAAGTTATCCATCATCATTCAGTCCTTTACCCCTCCCGCAATCAATGCGGATAAAAAAAATCCTCCCCGATAGCCCACTACGTACTCCGTCAAACAAAATGGTCTCACACAGGATGCTATCTCTTACTACAACTCCATCCAGGCACTGCTCCTCTTCCTTCTTCCCCTCGGGAACAGACTTTTTTTATAAATACAATCCCAACCCTAACTGGTCTTCCATCCCTTGACAATAATGTAAGACTTTATGATAAACCCTAAATCCCCCCTCGCCTACTACCAAATCACCTTCCAACAATGTTTCCTACAGACGTAAGAGGAATAGCCATTAGAGCCGAACCTCGCCAGAAGATCCAAGCCTAAGTATTTTTTTTTTACTAAAAATCATGATCAATATTCTCATTTACTTTGCGTTGATAACGACAAAACAGAAAGCTGTTTCCTCGAAGGGGTTGAACAGAGAGAATGGACAGCCACATTTTTCTATCCTGAAATACCTTTCTAGCTTCTTACACGTTCACACAGCGAGTCATACACGCACGTCGATTCTTCCTACTTTCTAACATGGCCGACTTGAATATATTAATTTGTACATATTTAGAAATAATTAAATTTGACGAACTTCGTGACAGAGCGGTAAGGAAACAGACTGCTATACTGAAGGTCTCGGATTCGATTCCCGGCGATAGCAATGTGATTGTCACACTGTCATTGGTCTGGTGTAGAATTCACGTGACAATAAAATGGCAATAGATTAGCTACCTACCACATGTCATGAGAATCAATATATTAGAGAAAAACAAATAGTATACAGTAATTGGGTTCAAACGACCTGTTGTATAAAAAAATATATAATATACGAGTATGAAACACAAAGAAAATAACCATTACGCCATTTTTCCAATAAGTGGGGAGAACGAATGGACCTCTACACTATTCTTTCTTGACATACTTTTTCGTTTCCTCAACATTCTCACATCGTATTATCATTACAGCGCGAGCCAAATCGATGTAAAGGGTATGGCTATCATATTGATTCTCGTGACATGTGATAGGTAGCTAATCTATTGCCATTTTATTGTCACGTGAATTCTTCACCAGACCGAAGACAGCGTGATAATCATACTGCCGTCGGAATCGAACCTGGGACCTTCGGTGCGACAGTCAAACCACTTACAACTCGGCTCGAAGGTCGTCACGATCCTGTATTTCTCCGACTCTTCGCGTCGCCGACGTTTTTTAAATATTTGATTGATTTGCTCTTCCTGCGTTTTCCTGGGTCTTCCTCTATTTCTAGTTCCATCAGTTAGTTAATACAAATATTGAACAGAAATATTTAAGAAATATCAGTATACTGGTCATTTTGTTTCTTATAAAGCGATACAATTTTGATCCCGTCGGATATGGGTAGGTAGGCACTCGTACCTATGTGTGGGTACATGCCAGACCAAGAGACCATTTCTCGGAACTTCGAAGGTATTTCATTCCGAAGGCTCCGCCCCGATTCGGCCACTTACGCACTGAATTTGACCGAAACTGGTCGAATTCCCTAGCGGGTAATAAACGCGGATACCGCCCGTGATATGAGCGGACGCTCGACTCGGATTCAATCCCGCTATGTTTCGGTCGCAACCCGATTTCAGGTAGAAAGAAGGCGCTCTCCCTCCAGACCACGTGATTGGAAAGGTTTTTTTTCTTTCTTTTTGGCGGTTCTCAGCTGTTCTTGGATTCCATCGCTATTTTGGCGCCACATTTTTTGGCGGGAATCACGAGACGTCAGAATATATACCACTCTTAGGTACTTTTCACTGTTGCATGGGGAACAGAACCGTTAGAAGAATGGTGAAAACAGAAGAAATACGGTAGAGATGAGTTACCTTAGACGTATGTGTGATAAAACGTTGTAACTAACTATCAAACCATCACGCCGTTTCCCCGGAGGGGTAGGCGGAAAGAATGGAACGCCACACTGTTCTGTCCTGACATACTTCTCTCACTTCCTCTACATTCATACATCTTGTCATGCATGCACGTCGATTTCTCCGACTCCTCACGTGACCGACATTTAATATTTGATTGATTTGATCGTGCCACGTTTTCCTCGGCTTTCTTTTATTTCTAGCTCCGTTCACGCCGTTTACATATACCTTCTTCACCATTTTGTCTTCACTCATTCTTTCCATGTGTACAAACCATCTTAATGACCCTTTCACCTCTCCACCCTTTCATTATTTTGTTCATAACACTTTCATTCGCACCACATTCACTTCTTATACTTGCATTTGACACTCTATTATAAACAGATTTGTCACACATTCGTCTTAGAGATCTCAACGATGTAAGATAGAATTTTAAATGCTATATATAAAGAAGAAGTCTAACGGTAGAAAGTATTATGTACAAATTTATGAAAAGATCACTAAGATGGTTTGGACATATGGAATGCTTGGATTAAGAAATAATTATTATGTGTTTGTACCTTAACGAAGTGAATGGAGAATGGAGTCGAGGAAGACAGTAAAAATATAGCACGAACAAATTAATCAAATGTTAAAGGTCGGTCATGTTAGAAGTCGGAATAATCGACGTGCGTGTATGACACGCTGTATGAATGTGTAGGAATCCAGAGATGTGTCAGGATAGAGAAGTGTGACAGTTCAATCTCTCTACCCACCCTTTCCGGAGACAGCTAGTTGGTTAGATAGTTAGATTTTAGTTACTGAATTATACTATATTTTCGACCTTTGAAGCTTATTTTTCACGACATGTTTCGCAGGTTTATGCCTTCATCATCGAAGAAAGATATAAACTCTTTAATTGCTTTTCCGAAACTCGATTTAATTACATTATTGATCTTGAAATTGAAGTAAAAGTCTATCTAATATGAAAGGGACATGTTCTGCGTTGTTAATAAAAATGTTTTTTTTTTCAATTAATTATTTGACCTCAATATAACTGCATGGACTTCATTTGGTAATGTTTACTACATCCATCTGAGAGATCTCATTTATGAAGCTTCTATTATTTCATAAAAAATTGTCAATTCCACGCTTCATTACATACATTAGGATCTGTTTTACTTGTATCAATGAAAAACTTAACTTTTAATTATTGCTAACATAAAAGTGTGAATAAATTTCACGCTTGTTGGACAATATTCTTCACTATAGTATTATAGTATTATAAGTCAAAGGGTTATTCATATAATAATGATAACAATAAAGATTATTTTAAGCACTAGATTTCAATAGAAAAGAACTTTCTTTTTTGAAACCACGAGGAATGTGACATTCATAAAACAATGTAACTTTTTTTGTGTGAAAATATCAAAGCAGGTAAAAATTCACGTTTATTTGTGATTTCGAAAACAATTCTATAAAAATCAATAATCCTTATGAATCCAAACCTCGTGGTGGTAACATGACGCTTAGTTCATGGATCCGGGGGCTTGGGTTCAACGCTGAACACGGTCCGATTCCTTATTAGACCTAAGGGATTGGTTTGGAGCAAAGTGTATTTTTTTTGTTGGTTCATGAGATGCTGCTTAGAATTTTAGTAGTAGTTTCCGGTTGTTTTCCACATTTGTCTGCAGGTTATTACCCAATTACTGTAAATATTGTGTAATAATATATAATAGATGTAAATAGGCAGTGCACAATGGAGTTCTAGTCTCGACCCTTATGTATGGAAGTGAAGCTTAGAGTTGGCAGAAGAAGGATGAAAGTAGGATGAATGCCGTATAATTGAGGTCACTAAGAAGAATGTGCGGAAAAACAATGTATGATAGAATATCATTGCACAATCATCTTGACTATGTTTACTACCATTAATAAATGTATTAATCACGAAAGTTTGGAGCTGGCAAAAGAAGGATGAAAGCAGGATTAACGCCGTAGAAATGAAATCACTAAGAAGAATGTGCGGGAAAACGTTGTATGATAGAATACCGAACGATGAAATAAGAAAGAAATGTAAGGCAGATGACTGCATCATGGATAAAATTAAAAAAGGATCCCTGAGATGGTTTGGACATATGGAACGAATGGATGAGAGTAGAATGGTTAAAAAGTTGTACACAAGCAGCGTGAGTGGAAAAAAAGGCGAGGACGACCGAGGAAAACATGGCATAACCAAATTAATCAATTACTAAAAGGCGGTCACATTCGAAGTCGGAATAATCGACGTGCGTGCATGGTACGATGTATGAATGTAGAGGAACCCGAGAGGTATGCCAGGACAGAGCATTGTGGCGATCCATCCTCTCTGCCTACCCCTCCGGGGAAATGGCGTGTCAGTTAGTTAGTTAGTTTAATCACGAAAAGTGTCTCAAATCGAGAAACAAAAAATCATCTTGACATGGCTAATTGATGTATAAATTCCTAAAAAACGACGTGTGTGCGTGACACAACGTGTGATCGTGAAATAATAATAATGTCAAGATATAGATGGTTGTGCAATATTTTGTACAATAACAAATATTTAAGTCATTTACAATAATTATTCTTGCACCCATAACGTTGTATTTGCGTGTTACGAGGGCGTTAGTAGCAACAGTTATCAAAAACTGGCGCAAATCAAAAACACAGAAGCCTAAATAGCATAATACATCTACGAATAATAGTCCCAGATATATTTAGTTCCGATTTTGACCACACGCATATTCGACTGTAACACAAAAATTATAAAAAAAAAAATGTTTAATGCATGTTCTTATCATTACATTGGTCTTCAGTAAAGTGTGACCACAAAGGTGTTGTTAAGATTAACTTTGATTAAACATTATTAAAATTAACTTTGTAATAAGTGGATTTTTGACAAATGCTATACGAGTATGTTCGACATTTTGGGACGCCGTTTAGCTCATCTTTTTTGCTCTGACACCAGATTTCATGGTGGTGATACATTGGATGCGAGTCCAAGAGAACGTCAGATATACAGTTCAGACGATTATTCAAATCAAGAAACGTTAAACTTATAATTTGATAATATGGAGCATTAAAATTAAACCAATGTATCATAATTTGATGTTGCTTACAACACGAAATGCCGCACATTTTTTAAACAAATAATTACGAGAAATATTAAAAAGGTATCATGCATTTTGTTCAAATAATGTATAAAAATATGAATTTATGTACAATTTAAAAATATGCTAAAGACGTATCAAGCTAGGTTAAAATTTGCAGTATATATTAAAAAAAAAATAGTAACCTGATGTTAATCTCCTGTCGTAGCATTTGTAAAATACTATTCCGCTATATCCTCTCTGCCTACCCCATCGGAGTTATGGCGTGCATGGAGACACGTAGTGGGGAGCACATAAATATGTCTCACAAAAAATAAAAAAAATAAAACACAAAACAAAATTCTCCAATATCTCGTTCAAAACACGCGGGAAACTCGGGTTATAGGACACACAAACTTCATAGAAACACCATAAGCACTGTATCCGAAAATAAACAACGCGTTTTTTTTTATATTTTATTTCAACATCCCTCGGTTTTCTCTCACAGATCAAAGCGGGCCACCGCGCGGACGAACGCGACCACACCTCACGAAGGACGAAACCGAACTGAAAAATTTTATCCGAGATCGCGATCAGCCCGAAACGAAGTTTGTCGGAAGGACCCGAGTGGCGACGGCGTTCGAATTTTCAAAGCTACGAAAGCTTCGTTACGGAATCCGCCGAACAAGCTGGCGAATAAAATTATTAACATTGGTAAAAATGATGTAAGCAAGGCATACTTCGCGGGAACCAATTTCGAGATATCTATATAATTTGTTACTAAGTTTATCTTTTTAGGTAACAATTTTATAAACGGATCAGTACACTAAATCTTTTAGGAGATGTAGACAAGAAAATAATTCTCCCAGCATGCAGAACTAACCTGCCTCTGGTGATGCCGGTGGGGAGAGCAATCAAACTGTTAAACAAGATCGCTTCGGAGATCGACGTCTTTCATATTTGTGAAAGTACGTTCAGAAGACAAATACTCTTGAGTTAGGAGAGTATCTTGTATTCCTAATGTCGAACCATCTCTCATGCGTTCCTGGTATTACATATTTTTTATGATTTACCTGTTCTCAATAGATGCCTTAAACTATAATTGTTGTTTGTAATATCTTTTGAGAAAATAAAATGATTTGATTGATTCATTTGAAATATATTTAAAATCAAATCCACATCCATAGTAAGTTCATCTCTCCTACCCCTTTCCCAAATATTTTGGGTCGTCCCTCCTAATATAACAGCGCCACACTTTTTGGTCTTGGGCCATCCCGCTGTCGACCTACAGAAATTCCATGTCGTTTTTGACGGTTGTTAGCCAAGACTCAACCTTTATCATTTTCCACATTGATTCTTTAGATTAATTTATTATTCTTCTTAGGTAGAGATGAGGTCCCTAAGACGTATGTTTGGTAGAACGATATACGACAGAATCTCAAATGCTGATAAAAGAAAGGAATGTAGAGCGGAAGAAGGTATTATGAACAAAATTATGAAAGGATCGCTGCGTTGGTTCGGACATATGGAACGCATGGATGGAGAAAGAATGGTTAAGAAAGTCGACGTTAATGATGTAAATGGGGTACGAAATCGAGGCAGACCGAGGAAAACATGGCATGACCAAATTAATCAAATTTCAAAGTTTTTTTTTTTTTAGATGGGAGTTGCTTTATCTTTGACCTTGCTTATAATGTACAAGGCTTATAATTTCGTCAAATGGATCTTTCTGCAATTATTTAATCTTAATTTGTTTCAAAGTGTTGGGATCAGGAGGGATATGCTAAAGTGGACCAATCAGGAACTTCTCAGCATTTGCTCTTGTGGAGAGGAAACCACTTAAATTTCAAAGGTTGGTCATGTTAGAAGTCGGAGGAATCGACGTGCGTGTATGACTCGTTGTATGAATGTGGAAGAAGCTAGAGAGGTTTGCCAGGATAGAGTAGTGTGGTGGTCCATTCTCTCTGCCTACCCCTGCGGAGAAACGGCGTGATGGTTTGTTTGTTTGTTATTATTCTTCTTCTGGGTCTAGGTCGTGTGACCTTTTTGTGACGGTGAGCTGTCCTGGAATGATGACTTCCAGCCGTCCCTCTATCTCTTCGCGGCTTTTTTTGTAGTCTCTTACTGCTGGGGTATTCATTTTAAACATTTTTCGCAAGTCTCGTATTTTCCAAGCAGTCAGCATGATCCCTCCAGAAGCTTAGTTTCTACTTCTTCCCTACATCATCATATCTTCAACACCTTGTGATCATGCCCTGTGGCGCAAACCCTATAGTGTGGCCGGTTCCATAGTAAACCATATGTTGGTTCGCCAGGTGTTTACCTAGCCTCCGACCCTGGCACTTCGGTGTGGCCGTACCCTTATAGTTTAATTTAAAGCGTCCAAAAGCAAACACCCCCTGCAATTCGACACTCTAAAGTCATGTATCTTGCGTAACTTGGTGCAACCTGCAAGGCCGCATACAAAAAGCGCTTGCAGAAGTTTTCCAACAAAAAACACGCCGTTTTTTAAGTAATGATGGACATGCAGTGAGGATAGACCGACATACTATTGTGCCCTAGCAAACAACTTAAGAATTCTCAACATTCATACAATACAATTTGTCATTCAGCGTTTGTTTCTACTTTTTCCTAACATAACAAACATTGAAAAATAAGTAACAATATTAAATTTTCTCATGCACGTTTGCCAATTTTTCTCTGGCATGTCATTCAAGACTCACATGGTCGACATTTAAAATATGATTAACGTTAGTTTTCTCGTGTTTTTCTATTGGTATTTCTAGAAGTTGTTCCGAACGCATCGTTTAAAACATTTATTAATTTTATCTACACGAATCATCTTCGAACGATCCTTTCAATATACCGAACGATCCTTTCAATATACTGTTTAATACTATGCGCTTTTCACCCTACGTTGTATTAGTAGGTATATGTGAGCTTTGCATTGTTCATCCTTGTAAGCTGCCTTCCAGTAAGCTGTCTGTTGTATGCGGACGACGCTGTGCTACTTGCAGACAACATGCATGAACTACAAGTGCTGGTGTTTAGTATGTAAGAGCTATGTATGCGAACGGATCTGATGATAAATGTGATTTAGTACTAAGTAATGATTTTCCAAATATAAGATAGAATTAAAAATTATGAAATAAGCATGAATGGTGGAAAATATAAGATAGATGAATCAATCGATGTGAAAGGATTGCGGAATCGTGGAAGACCGAGAAAAATATGGCATAACCAAATCAATCAAATTTTAAAGGTCGTCCATATAAGAAGTCGGAAGAATGGACGTGCGTGTATGACTCGCTGTATGTATGTGAGCGAATCTTTAGATAGGTGTGATAGGATGGTTGGAAGAGCAATTAGTCTGCTGAACGCGGTCTCCTCGGAGATCGACGTCTTTCATGTTAGTGAAAGTACGTTCAGAAGGCAAATACTCTTAATTCTGGAGAGTATCCTGTCTTCCTAATGTTGAACCATCTCTTATGCGTTTCTGGTAGTATACTATATGTAATGTATTATTTTACCTGTACTCAATAGATGCCTTAAACATTTATGCTGTTCGTAATGTCTTTTGAGTAAATAAACTGATGCAGAACCAACCTGCCTCTAGTGATGCCGGTGGGGAGAGCAATCAAACTGCTGAACATGATCGCTTCGGAGATCGATGTCTTTCATATTCGTGAAAGTACATTCAGAAGACAAATACTCTTGACTTTGGAGAGTATTTTGTATTCCTAATGTCGAACCATCTCTCATGCGTTCCTGGTATTATATATTCCTTATGTTTTACCTGTTCTCAATAGATGCCTTAAACTATAAAAAATGTTTGTAATATCTTTTGAGAAAATAAACTGATTTGATTTGATTTGATTTGATTTGATTTAATTCGCTTTGCTGAGACATTATCAAATGCCTTAGCAAGGCGAGACTTGTAATTCCCATAAAATATAATAAAACTTCTAGATAGATACGTGTGACAGTCCATTTTCACAGTTTACCTTTCCGGGGAAACGGCGTGATGGTTTGTTGTTGTTATTTTTGTATAGGCAATGTATACCATAAAATTGATTGCGAGTATGTAACGCTGAAATGAATGTGAAATATGTCGGGTTAAAAGACAGAAGACTGATTTAACCCGTGGAATAATAATTTCATTTCTAATTAATTCTAACTTATGATATCACTTTCATTACGAATGGTGAAATAATTAAAATCTGTACTTTTATTTGTAGTTCTAACATTCGTCACACATTCTAATCTTCGCTTCCTTCCTCCTTGTCTTATCTAAGCTCCATCTATGCACCGGCAGTGACAAATTAGTGATTCCGTAGTGGGCCTGACAATGGCAGGACGAGGATGTCAAAAGAAGAAGAGAACGCTCGTTTCGGGGGTAGGAAACTGTCGCTTAGGGTGTTCTGCCAAGCGTAATTCCTGTAACAACCCCTCAAAACTATACTCATTTAACTACAGGGGAGGTAGTAACGCCGTCTTACATTCAAAGGCGCGTAATTCGAATTTAATTTTCTTCACGCATCCAAATTTCTGGCATTGCATTAAACGTTTAACTCACTCTGCTAAAAAAAATTCGCGAAATACGTTGTAGTGTACTCATTACACAATTTAACAATTGACATTTAAAATCGAAAAAAAAACGTTCAAAGCAAATTAATTGCTTCAATTAACTATAGATGAAGTTAAAAGTAATAACATTAACACGCGTTCACAATGTTTGAAATACTAGATGGCGTTAGTGTGTAAATTGAATATACTAACATGTAAAGGGTGGTGTTGGAGATTAACATATATACAACTTCCAAAAAATTGTCAGACAAGGTGGTCATAAGAAAAAGAAGGTGGAATGGGGAATGTTGTATTACATAAAGCGTGCGCTTAACCCAACCAATGACAGGTCATAAGTCCTGTAAACACCTTGATCAACCATATTCTGTTTCCAATTTGCATCTTCGTCTCTATTGAGTTACAATTGATTTTTGAAATACTATTGAGTGAAAGATATATAACTAACTTATTAACTAACTAACCATCACGCCGTTTCACAGGAGGGGTAGGCAGAGAAGATGGATCGCTACATTGTTCTATCTTGACATAACTCTCGCACTTCTTCTACATTCACACATCGTGACATGCACGGTCGTCGATTGTTTCTACTCCGAACATGGCCGCCTTTCAGCAATTTATTAATTTGGTCATGTCTTCCTTGGCCATTCTCGACTTATTTTTCCATTCACACTACTTTTATATATATTTTTAACGATTCGTCCCTCATCCATTCGTTCCATATAAGATCTATAATAATATTGGAATTATAATTATTCGAATAATTATTTGTCTCTCTCGCACTCGCAAATATAAAAGTAGCGATCTTAAATTGTGTGCTTGCGAGTGTGTGTGCGTGTGTGTGTGTGCTTATCTATCACATTTACTCTTCACACTTCAATAGACACAAAGGTATTGGTGAATTAACTCCGATTTTCGATAAAAAATACTTGTACCCCTAACAAATATTAATTATGTACTAATATAATAATTGTAATTGGTATGTGAGAGGATAACTGAGGTACACCGAAAATCTTAACCTCGTATTAATTATGTTAATAGAGATATTACAGTTATTAGAATTAATGTGTACTAGCTACACAACACCGGTAAGTGAGGGTTAACTGTCTCCTCACAAGTATATCATATACGATAGAGTTTTGAAAAATAGGGTCAAAAATTGAGGTACGCCCCTATGAAAGACATGCCGATTAGAAACCAGTCATATTCTAGAACATTATAGCAGACAATACGGCGAAAATGACCAAACATCTAGGAAAAGTAAAAAATATATAAAGAAATTAAAAAAACATTTTTACAAAATGCCGCACAGGTGAAAATGCAAGCGGATTGAATAAGAAAAAAACATTTATAAGTAAAAATATTCAACCGAATCAAAAGGTACAAATCATCAGTAGTGAATTAAACAAAAATTTAAATACGTTATGAAACATTTTTACTCTGTGCCCTCCTGCAGGTGACATGTGGGTAAACTCTTCTATAAAGTTGGGGTTGTAATAAACACATGATTATTTATAAAAGTCAAACATATCAAAAGGGTTAACTGAATGTATACATCGATCAAATTTAAGAATGATATTGAGTATATTTTTTTATTAAGTGACCGAGATTTTGTAGCTTAGTGAAGGGTATCGTCGGCTATTATTTTGATTAGGGTTTTTTCCTTACGCAGGATGAGGACGTTCACGGTTCGATGCCGCGCGATTCAAATAATAAGGACAAAACAGGATTTACAATGCGTACGTATCTAATTTACTATGTTTTATTGCAAAGAAGGACGCGCTTGGTTAAATAAACGCGTATTTTTTCCTTCCAAAATAAAATGGCAGGTTGAAAACCAAATATTTTAGTAAACTTAAATATGACGCAACAGATTTCTTCTTCTATGTTACCAACTTATTATAGAAATGATCTGTTCTTAAGCGGGACTTAGATTTTTTTTTTTACGCCGTATTCATTAATGCTTCACCTAGATCCGTCCCATAACCCAGAAAATCTTTAAAAATTAAGTTGGAGCTATGTGCTTTTCATGGATTAAGGCCGTGCCACACTGTTTGAAACAAACTCTCCACAGGAGTGACCTTGGTGGAGAGCTGTGGAGCCCACGGTTGGTGTAGCGTCCACACACAGTTGTAAACAAGCTCTCCACACGTGGAATGCGTGTTTAAACGCGCGTCCGTCTACAAAGTTTGTTGAAGGTCAAAAGAATTTTGGTTTCAAACAAGTGTCTACACAGTTTTAATCCGCCGGTGGAGACCGATGTGGAGAGCTTGTTTAAAACAGTGTGGCCCGCCTTTTAACCACATTTGCCAAGCAAAATAAGACTGTGTACAAAATAAGTCAGTGTGAAAACAATGTACGTACAGGCCCCGAACAAGACAGAAACAACGCTACGTTGATGATGTTTAATATATTGTCTGATCTGGTCAGCAGAAAGTGTTTGATGTTGAATAGTGAAATATTACCATTAATAAGACTAGCGCACCGAAATAATGGTATGAAAAAGAAGACACAAGAAATGATGAATAGTCAATGTCTAGAAATAATTATCTAACACGCATGCGTGTGGGAAAATGTCACAAGGATCCACCGATCCACCTATTTGGAACAGGTTAGGTTAGATTTGGCGGCAAGAGAATAGAATTGAACGGAGAAATCTCACGACGCTTTTTGGTAGTGAAAGCATTTTTGGGGTTGGCGCAATTCACAATAGATAAATAGGCGCGGGACCTACCGGGCCCTTTGTGCCGCTGACCTAAATGTTTGTGTAGAGGACGCGAGATAATAAGCGACGAGAGTAACTGGCGGGATGATTCGAAAGGGTCCGGACGCGGTAGAAAAAGGAGAGAGGAAGACACGATTTGATATGCAGATCGATAGTAGATACCAATGGCGGTCCCGTAGCCAGACCAGAGGCTAATGAACCTATATTATACGTGGTTCTGTGATATGGAGTCCTCACGAGGCGAGATATTCCGTTATGCTGGAGAGGGTTCAGAAAAAATTTCTGAGGTATCTCTACATGAGGGAGTATGGTAGCTATCCGTGGCTCTATCCCACGGCATTTCTTTTGGGAATGCTCGGAACCAATTCTCTACAGCTTCAAAGAGATGGACATCTAATTACCCATTTCTTTAGATTAATTAGGGGATACTTCGAGAACTCGGCCGTACTGGAGGGTGTTCGGCTTTTTGTCCCCGATAGATATCTCCGACAGCGACAGCACAGATTGTTTTACCTACCGGCCGCCAGAACCAATGTGCCTCTGGTGACACCGGTGGGAAGAGCAATTAGTCCGCTGAACGCGGTCTCCTCGGAGATCGACGTCTTTCATGTTAGTGAAAGTACGTTCAGAGGGCAAATACTCTTAATTCTGGAGAGTATCCTGTCTTCCTAATGTTGAATTATGCGTTTCTGGTAGTACCTATACTATATATAATATAAATATTATTTTACCTGTTCTCAATAGATGCCTTAAAAATACATTTTGTAATGTCTGTTGACGAAATAAACTGATTTGATTTGATTTGATAATTTACCTGTATCATACACATTTTAAGTAAAGTTTAACAAGGGGAGGGTGCGACATAGGAAATTGACTTTGGAATGGGATTTTACACGATTGTAGTACCCCCTAATAGTCGTCCATAGTCAAAGTAAGAAAGCGCAATAACTATTCAATTTCTAGAAAAAAGACATGAAACTCTTCACTGTTGCTTATATGTTCAGTTTATCAGTTTATTTATTCACTCAAAATATATTACAAACATAATTACATTTAAGGCATCTATTTGAGAAAGGGTAAAGAATCGGGAAAGCACGAGAGATGGTTCCTGAAAACGGACGTCATCATCCCACGACAATCCAGCGTCACAAACAGGTCATACGACCTAAACCAAAAGGAAGAAGAAAAAGAAGATCAAACTCGAAATGTTGAAAGACCAGGCCACATAAAAACATGGACTGCTTCATGGTTGCCTAAAGCACTAAGGGTGCTGAGCTCAGGTGGTTTGGTCATATAATATATCGAGAGAAATGGTAACCGCATAGTTAAAAAGCCCTTAGCATTCCCACAGCATCGCAAAGCAGAATACGTCTGTAGACTATACGGTGATGCAATGTATACCTACATATATTAAATAACTTATTTTTTACTTTAAATAATGCACCGCCACTGTACGAGAGAGCGCCTGATAATGGTTCAGAAATTGAGAAGAAAACTCTTTTTTATTTGAGTGAAGCCAAAAAGGTGGTAGAGCTTGATTTACGAAGAAATGGCTTCGAAAACAAGGTGGATCAATTTGTTTCGCTTCAATAGCTAAGAGATAAAACACAAAAAATACAATATCGGATTTATAATAAAACAGTGGTCGTGAACATTTTTTTGTTATTTAAGGTAAAAACAATATCTTATTGATTACTAAGCCTCGAACTTCCTCTACATTCATACACCGTAACATGCACATTCGTCGATTTTTCTGACTTCTGACTTAGGTAAAGACATGCTTTTCTCGGTCGTCTTCGGTTTCTTTTTCCACGGAAACTGCTTGAGTTCAACTTATTAACCATTCCTCACTCATACATTCGTTCCATATGTCCAAACCATATATTTTAATTTAACTTATGACGCAATCATTCGTTTTACATTTCTGCCTTATTTCGTCGTTCGTTATTCTATCACACATCGTTTTTCCCCACTTTCATCGCGATGTTCTTATTTCTAATATTTTTTTTATTTTCTCATCCATATTTTACTATTTTTTGCTTTTTATTTAAGAATTTGATATCTACACCTATGAAAACAGTAGAAAAAATATAATACGGATTAAAATTTACTGCACATTGAATAATGGCATAATGACGAGCTGTACCATATTTACAAAGCTCCCAGTCTCTCCACACAGGTCAGACTGAATAGGCTGAGATGGGCCGGTCACGTGCAGAGGATGCCGTCATCGCGAACCCCAAAAAGATTGCTAGAGTGGCACTCAGGTGGTAGAAGACCAATTGGACGACCAAGGCTGCGATGGGAGGATGAAGTTGGGAGAGATGGGGCGAAATTGTTACGAGTGTCAGATTGGAGGGTCGAAGCGGAGGACAGGAGGAGTTGGAGGCGAAGTTTACTCGAGGCTAAGGCTCGATATGGGCTATAGGGCCATCGAAGAAAATACATTGAATACGATCAGGATTGTATTATTTAATAAGTATCTGCAAAATGTTTCCGACCAATGGCTTCCGGTCGTGTCGAATGACGGCTATTTGATCCGAGATGAAAGTGGTCCACATCCTTAAAGTCTCACTTCTTGCTCAGTAATGCACTTTCCTAGCACGTGATAACTTAAATAAGGGCGCATTCTTTTAATTTATAATCAAATCATCTTAAATATACGAAGGGTTTAAAAATTTATAAAAATGGAATATTATGCTATGTTATGCTGTTGGCTATAGGTATGAAGTTAAGATTAATTTCATACGTATTTTTGTTAAACCCTACAGACTAAATTCCCATCTACCTATTATGATATACAAACCATTGATAGTGGCGCTAGTTTACGAATAAATAAATTGTTTATTTAATTATAAATTATTTACCAATATAATTGAAATATTTCTTCTATATTCGCCATCACTTTATGTTGTGGATTCACAATTGAATAATTTTTGAAAGTTTTTTCGCAACACTATGTTGCAGTCTTCATAAACATGTTTCGTATTATACACGCCCTGCTTTAGCTTAAAAATAAAATAATCACTGAAGAAGGATAGTACAATCCGAAATAAAGCATGTTTGTGAAATGTGCAATTAAGTGTTGTAAAAATGCAATGTTTTTCAAGAAGTAACCTTGATTGAACAATACAAATCATGAATTTCACAGTAAAGATTTTGACCTATTTTTAAATGCACAATAATTTGATGATAATATTTGATAATGTTCTAGCAACGCGAAACACATCAGTCTTAAAATATTAATAACCTTTATAGCATGATTTTTTTTAAATTTTAACAAAAATAATATTTCAGTTATCTATTCCAAAACGGATTATGGGAAAAATATTTTTATCGATAAAATACCTATATCGATAAAAATTTGCTTGTAGCTAAAATACTAGAAATGTAAATTTGATAATATTTAATTAATACGAATGGAAACGTCAGTTTTCTAGAAGTTTTATTATATTTTCTGGGAATGACATGTTTCGCCCATCTAAGGCATTAATCAAATATTTATTATAATATAATCTTTGAGCCATAGAAATGTATTCCAAATTTTTACTTTATGTATTAATATTTCATATTTTTTTTTATTTATCTGATTTGGAAAGCAAAACATTTAATTGAGAGATAATAAAGGTTATCCGGGTTAAAAAAAAATGATACACCAAATGAATGTTGTTGTCAAAATATGCCAAAAAATTAAAATTACATACTTCATTTTTAGCTGATTAAAACCGGGATAATGACCTATTTATTATGTATGTTATAAAGTCACATGCAAATAACTAACTAACTAACTAACCATCACGCCATCTCCCTGAAAGGGTAGGCAGAAAGAATGGACTGTCACACTTTTACTGATGCGGCACTCCATCCTTCTCTTTTCGCTCCGCGGGAGACGCGGTGTGATGGGTTGCGAACCTCATCGCCACCAATAGGCATCTCCCGCGCACACTTCGATCGTGCAACACCCACAAAATAAATCTAAAATAAATAATATAAAATACAATGATATAAAATAAAATAACAAAATAAAAATAATTTAACACAAAATGTTCTTTTTAGATGGTGCACATACTGTCTTTTTAATTTATGTTCCACGAATCCGCCGTTTTTTAAATTTAGCACATAATGTAATAACACATAATGTTTTTTTCGATGTTGCGCATGTTGACATGGACGATTCGGACTTTTGTGTTGTGTTGTGCGAAATAATGAATGAATAAATTAACTAACTAACCATCGCGTCGTCTCGTCGGAGGGGTAGGCAGAATGAATGGACCGCCACACTGTTCTGTCCTGACATACTTCTCTATATTCCTCAACATTCATACATCTTGTCATGCACGCACGTCGATTTCTCCGACTCTTCACGTGACCGACATTTAATATTTTATTGATTTGATCGTGCCACGTTTTCCTCGGCCTTCCGCTATTTCTAGCTCCGTTCCCGTCGTTTACATGTACCTTCTTTACCATTCTGTTTTTACCCATTCTTTCTATGTGTCCAGACCATCTTCATTAATTTCTTTCATTATTATGTATAAAACACTTTCATTCGCACCGCATTCATTTCCTATATTTGCATTTGACACTATCAAATACAGATTTATTGCCCATTATTCTTAGAGATCTCATTTCGACTGCATTTATTTTACTTTCATCCTACTTTTACAAGGTCCATAAAAATTGCCTATAAAAAAAAACAAAGATGGCAGTCCACAATAGTGTGGTAATTTTGCCGACCCTTATGTATGATGCTAGTCCGTGTAAGGCAAAAGCATGCTGGGATCCGATATTCTCTGATGATGGAGCGAGTGCAGATTAATTTTCTGCGCTTTCTTTACCTCAGGGAGCGCGGTTATTACCCGTGGCTCTTTCCGACTGAATTCTTGCTATGTGTGCTGAGCTACCAATCATTGGAGAGAAGGAGGAATATCCACTTGGGAGTTCACTTCTTTCAGCTGATTGGCGGCCGTATACAAAACTCGGATGTCCTGAGTGATGTAGGTCTATTTGTCTTCGTCAAAGACAGCACAGGTTGTTTTATTTGTCGCGCTGCAGAACCAACCTGCCAATGGTTATGCCTGTGGATAGGGCAATCTTATTGCTTATTCGGGTCGCCTCGGAGGTCGACATATTTCGTGATAGTGTGAGTTGCCTCAGAGATGCAATATCAATGTTATGATTTTTTCTTATTCTCAAACTTAATTATTTTTAATGCTTCTCTTCTTATAATGTAAATGCAAACGATCTGGAATTATGTCTGTAATGTTTGAGATTTTTATCAAAATAAATGAAATGAAATAAGTATGTACGGAAAGGACAGTGAAGCGATCCATTCTTTCTGCCTACCCTTTCGTGGAGACGGCGTGATGGTTGGTTAGTTAGTTAGTTAGATGGTGTTGTATCCGCGGGGGCACAGCACGCCGGATTAATATGAAACACATCACATTAGCCGCCCTAGAGTAGAGTAGAGTAGAGTAGAGTGGAGTGGAGCAGTCGAACATCTGCAATGGCCAACAGCTGCGCAGGGCTTGCCCCGTCCTTTCTGTGTACCGAGCTGAAGCAACAACACCGAGGAAATAATATAAAAGCGTTATACAATATATTAATATTTTTGTTTATTTACTTACTCAAAAGATTTCACAAAACAAACAAATCATCACGCCGTTTCCCCGCAGGAGTAGGCAGAGCGAATGGACCGCCACACTACTCTATACTGGCAAACCTCTCTAAATTCCTCCACATTCATACAACGTGTCATACACGCACGTCGATTCCTCCTCCTAAAATTGTATTAATTTGGTCATGCCATGTTTTCCTCGGTCTGCCTCGACTCCGTACTCCATTTACATTATTATTATTATATTTATTATTATTATTATTTTGTTGAAAAAACTCCTTACATCATTACAGCGCGAGCCAAATCGATGTTAAGGGTGACAAAAAAGAATATCAAAGGAAATATACAAAGAACCTTATGAATAGGAAAAGCCAGTTATTTGCTTGCTGCCTTTATCGTAAGGGTATTTACGAATTGGCCATAATTGCATCGAAAGAGGTCTATATCTTTGCAACCTCATTTAAGAGACGAATCGCTTTCAATACAGGAGAACTTCGAAGGGCCTATGTGCGGCAATTTGGGGCATAAAATAATATATGCCCCCTTGCTCTGCTGTAACTATGGGGAACGTACAGATTTAGCTCTCTCAGTATTCCTGGATTGAAAATACCTCCGGATAATAGTTTAAAAAAACGCTTTCCCAGAAAGATCATTCGACGAACTTCAAGAGTGTTGAAAGCCAACACTCCTGAGAGAAACAGTGAGGGGTACAAAAAAGGATAATAGTTATACTCTTTGAGGTATAAATACGTATAATATTCTGGTCAAAATTCTTTGGCATATAGAATGGAATAATACTCCTAGCGGCTTCTAACAATATGTTGGGCTGACAGCCTTCACATTGTGTTAATAAGGTAGTTTGCTAAATGCTGAAAATCATTCTCCATAGATGGCGTTAGTGGGTCGGTTGTATAGGTTAATTCATGAAAAAATTCACAAGTGCAACCAAATCTACATAGATGGCTGACTGAAACTGCCACGTGAAGATAAATATGGATTTTGAAGTATATACACATCTTCCAAAAAATTGTCATACATGATCACAAATAACAAAGGTGGAATGGGGAATGTTGTAATTACATAAAGCGTGCGCTTAACCCAACCAATGACAGGTCATAAGTCCTGTAAACACCTTGATCATCCATGTTCAGTTTCCAGTTTACGTCTTCGTCTCTATTGAGATACAATTAAAAAATACGTATACTTTCATTAACCATTCTTTCTCCATCCGTGCGTTCCATATGTCCGAACCATCGCAGCGATCCTTTCACAATTTTGTTCATAATACCTTCTCCCGCTCTACATTCCATTCTTATATCAGCATTTGAGATTCTGTCGTATATCGGTCTACCACACATACGTCTTAGGGACCTCATCTCTATCGCATTTATTCTGCTTTCATCCTTCTTCTGTCAGTTCCATACTTCGCTTCCATACATTAGGGATGGGACCAGAACTCCATTGTGAAAAGATTTTACAAACATATTTATAGTTTAGGGCATATATTTGAGAAAATTTGTAAAGTACTGAAACGCATAAGAGATGGATCTACTTTAAGAAGACAAGATACTCTCTAATGTGAAGAGTATTTGTCTTCTGAACGTACTTTTCGTAGTAATTTATATTTAACTTTAAAAAAATTAAATTTGAATGTAATTTTACGTGCCTTAATTTGTTATATGTTCGATTGTTTAGTTTAGTTAGTTTTAAGTAATTGTATGTATAATTTTTCACAAACCACATTAAGTATATTTACTGGTTATAATAATGTTTAACAGTATAATGAAACAAAATTGTAACGTACATACTACATGAAAAAATGAAAAAAAAGAGGGGGGGGGGGAGGAATTAAGTATTCGTGTAGACTTAATTATAATTTAATCAGAATTATGCAAGAGGGCTTGAAGTTAAGTTTATTTGGTTATTTATATTTTATTAATTTTTGGGGTGCTTGCCGATGTAAGTACAAAGCATGACACGATTTATGAATATGTGGGAATCGAGATAATGTGTTATATATTTGAATTCTGTAAAATGCACAACCTAAATCCAAGGAAATCCACACTTCGTTCGGCGAACTCCCCTGCAATAGGAAGATTGGTTGAGCCGACTTGTTGCCCTAGTTGTTGTCCTAATTGTAGCCCCGTACAACGTTGCCCTAGTACAAATTTCGGGGATCGAGCCTTTGCGGTAGCCGGCCCATCAGCTTGGAACAATCTCCCTTCATACCTTAGATGCATAATTGATCCGGCAGATTTCAGATCTTAGCTGAAAACCCATTTTTTTCATATTTTATTTCTAATTTAAAACTTGTATAAATTGTTCTATTATACTTTCTAACCGATCGCGAATATCAATTAGATGCAGCGTTCACATTTAGATTTAGAAATACGTCTTAATGCGCCCTTGAGGTAATTACATCACAAAAACGACGCTTTAAAAGTTAGCTTATTATTATTGTTTGTCCTATTATTATTATTTATTACCCTTTCGGTGAGACGACGTGATGTTTAGTTAGTTAGTTTTAATTTGGTCATGCCATGTTTTCTTCGGTCGACCTCGGCTTCTTTTTCCACTCACGCTGCTTGTGTACAACTTTTTAACCATTCTACTCTCATCCATTCGTTTGATATGTCCAAACCATCTCAGGGATCCTTTTTTAATTTTATCCATGATGCAGTCATCTGCCTTACATTTCTTTCTTATTTCATTATTCGGTATTCTATCATACAACGTAATGATCTCATTTCTACGGCGTTTTTCCTGCTTTCTTCCATCTTCGCTCTATAATTTTGTTTAAAATTCCTTTCTTATAGTAGCATTTGAAATTCTGTCGTACATCGTTTTACCACACATACGTCTAGGGGATCTCATCACTACCATATTAATTATGCTCTAATACTTCTTCTGCCAGTTTCACACAATCAGGGATGGTATTAATACTGCATCCAAAAAAAGTTTATAACAAGTACAAACACGACACTATCTTCCTTATTTGTAGCAGGTCCTCGCATTTTCTCTATCAACTGCAGTACACAGTATGTAATGTTAAAAAAAAAACCACCTGGCCTGCGATAATCTATCTTAGGCACGAGATCGTAAAGGGCAATATTCGAACTCACATAGTTTCAAATTCCACAGTCCAAATTGACCTTTAACTCCGATCGATATAGGGCACAATTTTGCCTGTCGCATTTAGGGTCAGAATTCGTGACGAATTTGATTTCACACAATTGTGAGCGTTTTATCCAAGGGAATAAGGGTTGTTTTTGTTCGCATTTTTGATTGTGAGTTAAGGCACTTGTTACGGAAGGGAAATGTTAAGCTTAGTGCCATTTATGTTGTATTTCTATGGGTGTGAGTTGATTATACATTTTTGATACATATTTTGATGTTAAAGTTCATAATAATTAGTGCTTAATTTCACAAACGGCACCGCAAAATATGCAGAAATGCGATATACAACAAATATATCCCATTTATGCATATTACGATGAAAATGTCAGTTTTATAGAAGTTTTATTATATTTAATGACAAGTTTTGCCGCCGGCATTATCAGATGTGCGATATATATATGGGCTATTTATTTATTTAATGATGATTTAGCGTGTTTACAAGAGATTAAAACATGGAAAAAGATATCGAATAAAGGGTTGGAGCTGGAAACAAAATAAATGGTGCACACAAAGTCATTAACGTAAATAGAAATATATCAAGTATAGCAAAGATGGCAGTGCACAATGAAGATAAGTGAAGCTTGGAATTGGCCGAAAAAAGGATAAATTCCGTAGAAATGAGGTCACTAAGGAGAATGCGCGGAAAAACAATGTATGATTTATTTCGCCTTTCAGTAATTCCTTGTCCTTCCTCGACTTATTTTCCCATTCACACTACTTGCATATATCTTTTTAACCATTCTTCCCTCATCCATTCGTTTCATATGTCCAAACCATCTTAGTGACCCTTTCTTAATTTTATTTATCACGCTTTCATCCGCCTTACATTCCTTTCTTACTTCATCATTAGATATTCTATCATACATGGTTTTTCCGCACATTCTTCTTAGTGACCTCATATCTACGGCATTTTTCTTAATTTCATCCTTCTTCTGCCAACTCCAAGCTTCATGTTCAAGCTCAATGTTTACATAAAACCAAGTATTGTTAATTAAAGGGTTCCGTAAAATATTTAGTGTTTCAATAGGGTTCTGTCTCCAAAAAAATTTAAGAATAGTTAGTCTAAGGGATCTCATCTCTTCCGCATTTATCCTGCTCTCATCTTTCTTCTGCCAATTCCATGTCACTAACTTACATAAGGGTTGGAACTAGAACTCAATTGTGAACGAAAGTATAGTAAAATAACTAACTAACTAACTAACTAACCATGGACTGCCACACTTTTCTTTCCTGACATATTTCTCTCGCTTCCTCAACATTCATATATCCTGTCATGCACGCGCGTCGATTTCTCTGACTTCTCACATGGCCGACATTCAATATTTGATTTATTTGATCGTGCCACGTTTTCCTCGGTCTTCCTTTATTTCTGGCAGTTTTAAAACATTAATCAATTCCTTCGTCGTGTCCCGACTAGATTACTGCAATGGTGTATACGCCAACATCCCCAAACAGCAAACAAATAAACTCCAGCCTGCATTCAATGCAGCAGCAAGACTGATAAGGGGTGTGCCAAGACTTGTCACATAACACAGCATCTTAAGGAGCTATACTGGCTGAAATGTCCAGAAAGGATACAATACAAGCTCTGCTGGACGGTCTATAAAGCGTTGTATGGAATGGCACCAGCTTATATATCTGAACTCTGCATCAACGAGAACCTGAATGCTAGACAGTCTACATTGCGATCAGCTAAGTCTTCTGCGATCGGTAGATTGACTGTGCCAAAACGCTGTCCAAACTTTGGCGACCGAGCCTTCGCGGTAGCTGGCCCCTCAGCCTGGAACAGTCTTCCAGCAGACCTAAAGTGCATTGAGAATCAATCAGAATTTAGATCGAGACTCAAAACGCACTTCAAATTATCATTTCGTGACAGGAAGGGCTGATCGACTTCGTCAGGTGCAGCCCTCATACTAAATATGTTTATTATTATTGTTATTATTATTATTATTATCTAGTTGATAAAACGGAGCATCTTCCACAGCGCCCTTGAGATGAGGGAATGAGATAAAAACGGCGCTCTATAAATTATCCAATTTATTATTATTATTCTGGTTCCATTTACATCGTTAACAAATAATTTTTTTACTATTCTTTCTTCATTCATTCTTTCCATGTGTCCAAACCATCTTAATGATCCTTTCATTGTTTGGTAAAATAATGAAAGTATAGTAAAATAAGGTGCAGAATACTGTGAATACATTGTTATAAGCACTTTGACTCACGGTTAGGGCAGTAAAAAAAAGGTGTTTGAAGAGTCAATAATGAAATTTTAATAAACTCCACTGAATGGAAATGTGCGTATCGGCACAGATGAGCGCATTGTTATTTTTTTCCCGCCATATAAAACGCGTGGCAGCGCCAGGCGGGTGTGCGCCAAACGAAAGGTGTGTGGGTAGGTACCTCCACGAATAATGACAGGGAAAACGGGGAGAATAAATATCTATGAGGGAATGGACGGGGGGTGTATCTGCGATCGCAATGGGGATAAAAATAATTACGATGATGTAGAAGTAAGCATTATCAATGATGCAAAGGCGAAAATTATTATACACGCTCGTACTAAAACCGATTTACATAATATTAAAATAATTTTATAGTGCGATGCTATTCAGACTTTTTTTAAATTTTTATTTATTTAATTTATTAAAAAAAAAAAAACAATTGGGTTATATGGTTACATTTTTAGATCTTACTATTAATTATGTATTGTTTCAGATATTTTTTATATTGAGTTGTAGTGAGATTCCTTGTGTCTTTTGGTAGTTCATTGTAAAGTTTCAGTCCATTGTTCAATATCCTTGATTGTCCTGTGTTAGTTTGTGCAATCGGTAAGTGATATCTGTCACAATTCCTGGTCCAGTGTCTGTGTATGTCTGAATTTTTAGTAAATTTGTAGGTGCTGTCTGTTGTCTTTTCCATGGTCACTCTGTGTACAATTTTTAAGGTCTCATATTTGGTCAGGTCTGATATGTCCATTTGTTTTGTTTGTCTGTAAAAACTTCTCCGTATTGTAGATCTTGCGATCTGTTTATACAGGATATCAACTCTCTTCCTTGGATGAAGACGATTCCTTAAGGCCTTCTCTCCATCTGGTGGTCAACAGTCCTCTGGAGTCTCAATCAAATAAATCACATCAGTTTATTAACTCAAAAGACATTACAAAGAGGAACATGTTTAAGGCAATTTGAGTACAGGTAAAATATTTTAAAAATACAACATAGTACCAGGAACGCATTACAGATGGTTTGACATTAGGAAGGCGATACTTTCTAAAGTCAAGAGTATTTGTCTCCTGAACGTACCTTCACTAATATGAAAGACGTTGATCTCCGTTTTATCCTTCTTTTGCCAATTCCACGATTCACTTACTTACATAAGGGTTGGAATTAGAACTCAATTGTGAACTAAAGTATAGTAAAATAAGGTGCAGAATACTTTGAATACATTGTTAGAAGCACTTTGACTCACGGTTTAGGCAGTAAAAAAGTGCTTCTCGATCTTAGGAATCCTCGCTGGATCGTCTTCTCTGCCTACTCCATCTCACTATGCCATCAATTTAGCAGGATCTGCGAATTTCTTCGTTGGGTATCCTATCTATAAGGGTTCTTCCCACGATAGGTCGCAATGTTTTCATTTCTGTTACTCTTAGGAGACGAATATATATAAAAAAAACTTTTTTATAGAATTGCGAATGAGAATAGATAGATGTTACGTTGAATAGATAGATAGATAGATGTTTGTTCTACGGTATGGAAACATGGACCTTGACAAAAGCTTTCACCAAAAAGTATTATGCCTTTGAAATGTGGATATATCATCATTATCATCATCATCATTATCGGCCCATATCCGTCCACTCCTGAACGTAGGCCTCCTCCTTTCCTCTTACGTCTGATGGGAACATTGTTGGAAGGTGATTTGGTGGGTTGCTGGATATGGGAGCATGATTATTTAGATTTGGGGGTTTTGATTCAAAATTTCTTACGCAAGCCGGACTACTGGGCTTCTATAGGAGTATCGCCACTGTGACAATGATTCAACAACAATAAACCATCACGCCGTTTCCCCGCAGGGGTAGGCAAAGAGAATGGACCGCCACATTACTCTATCCTGGCAAACCTCTCTACTCTAGCTTCCTCCACATTCATACAACGAGTCATACACGCACGTCGATTCCTTCGACTTCTAACATGACCAACCATTAAAATTTGATTAATTTGGTCATGCCATATTTTTCTCGGTCTGCCTCGACTCCGTAATCCATTTACATCATTAACGTATACTTTCTTAACCATTCTTTCTCCATCCATGCGTTCCATATGTCCGAACCAACGTAGCGATCCTTTCATAATTTTGTTCATAATACCTTGTTCCGTTCTAAATTCCTTTCTTATATCAGCATTTGAGATTCTGTCGTATGATTCAATTTGTTAAAATTTAATTTCAATAGTATTATTCATACTTTCGCTAGTAAGTTATTCATTATTTTTTAATAATATTTTCGAAACGGATAGAGTTGAATGGTCTCGTCCATTTTTTGTACAAGTAATTTGATTTGAATTTCACGCGCTTCAATAAACTACCCAAACAACAGCAACACATGTTACCTTGATCAAAATGATCCAAGTGCGCGTACTGCGGAGAATTAAGAAGAGGAAACAAAACAAACTACCCAATCATCTATCGGGAGATGGTCTCGATGTGCGACAGCAGTGGTATGGTGATTGTTGATGACAAAAAATACATAAATTAACTGAACTCTCAAATTTTTTTTTTATGAACTTCCTTCTACCTTCGATCGTTCGTACTACTTTTGATTAACTAACTAACTAACTAACTAACCATCACGCCGTCTCCCCGAAGGGGTAGGCAGAAAGAATGGACTGCAACACTTTTCTTTCCTGACATATTTCTCTCGATTCCTCAACATTCATACATCGTGTCATGCACGCGCGTCGATTTCTCTGACTCCTCACATGGCCAACATTCAATATTTGATTTATTTGATCGTGCCACGTTTTCTTCGGTCTTCTTCTATTTCTGGTTCCATTTACATCATTAACATATAATTTTTTACCATTCTTTCTTCATTCATTCTTTCCATATGTCCAAACCATCTTAATGATCCTTTCATTATTTTGTTCATGACACCATCATTCGCACCGCATTCACTTCTTATATTTTCATTCGACACTCTATCATACGCAGAGTATCCACACATTCGTCTAAGAGATCTCATTTCTACTGCATTTATTCTACTTTCATCCTTCTTTCGCCAGTTCCATGCTTCGCTTATATACATAAGGGTCGGTAGAAGAACACCGTTGTGCACTGCCATTCTAGCTTTTTTGGATAGGTTTTTGTTTGCGATGACAACTTTAAGTGCACCAATCACTTTGTTGCCTGCCCCAACCCTTCTTTCAATATCCCTCTCCACTCGCCCATCTCTTGTAAACATACTACCTAAATACACGAACTCAACTACTTGTACCCACAATATTAAATTATTATATTACGTTTTAACTTGATTTGACCCATATTTGAAAAAATATACTACAAGGACGACCACCGAGCCGCTGGTCTGATCAAATCAGGGAGCTGACTGGTCTCTCATTAGCTGCAGCCTGGAGACTGACGGGTGACAGGAGCGTGTGGCGTGCCATGGTCAATGGTTTACAGCATAGGTTTACAATCTTTCCTGGGCCACCGCCCCCTTTACAAGAAAAATAAACGTTCAACGCCCCCCTCCCATAAAAGTTATTCCAAATATTTAGAAACAAATAGTTGAATTTTAAAATATTATTAAATCTTTTACGTATCTGAAAACGACATATCGTCGCCCCAGAGCAATAGTGAGATAAACCAGTGCCATCTTGACAATATAACAAGCCGTAATATTCCTTTGATATTGTTTGGTTGGACTTGGTGGAGGCCTTGCACTTATTTGAGTCTCCTAGGGCCTAGGAGTCTTCTACTGCCCCCCTGAAAGTGTTAAACGCCGTTTACAGGATTGATACGACCCTCAATCATGAGGAATACGACTAAGAAGAAGATGAAAAAATATATGGTTAAAGGGGAAATGAGAAGGCGAAAGGACTAAACGAGTAGAGGTTTTATACTATACGAGGCCACAAATAGCCCGGACCTAAAACTACGTTGCGGCCACATGGGTAGTCAATGTAGCAACCGCGACTCGAAAGGATAAAGGATCAACGTGATGTATGTAACACGAGAGCAAAAAAGATTTAATACTGGAGGATAATACGTGGCGGTATTTTATTGTGCCCATTACGCGCTGCCCGCATTACTTGTGGTCGACTGGACCATAGAGATTTGAAATGGCAGAGACAAAATCATAACTACAAAATAATAACTCGCCCTAAACCGCAGAGATAAAAACAGGCTTGTAACATCGAAAGTGAGAAAAGGTCTAACTCTTTATCCGTTCAGCCATCCTTTATCTAAATTCATTTTCTATTGTTTCTAAAACTATGGACCCCGGCCTCCTCCAAAATTCTTCCTGTTTATTATCTTATATTTCGCAGCCAGGACAGCTGCATTCTACCAACTCCCCAACGTCCCTCTATTTTACCCATCAGCCGAAGGAAGTGGTATCTTTCTCCCCTTAGCGCAAGACCCAAATATGAGACCTTTCTAACCTTCACACTCGATAAGAGCTCTCTATAAGCTCTGTCTCTCTGTAGAACGTCTGCATTACTGACCCTATTGGTCCAGGGTATACAGAACATTATCAACATACAGAGCCTCCAACCGGTGCATTACATTCACTCACTCATTACTTCACAATGCAAATACTCACTACGAATCTCACCAACTCATAATTTTTCCATCATCCAGGCTCGAGTATTCCACACGGTCGAGTTGGGTGGAATTGACGTTGACTATTATAATTTGAATATCCCATTCAGAACTGTCAATAAAACTCTACGCGATAAACTTCGGGAGGTGAGTTGCACCGCCATGAGCGTGCCGGTTCGTCTGAACCGGTCGATCATCGACGCAATAAGTATTTTCCACAATGTGGCATCAATCAATTCCATAATGTGGTATAAATAAAATTTACTCAAATTATAGCTGGACGCTATGTTTTAATATTTACAAATTGTTGCATCGTATAACCTTCTTCTTCTTCTTCAAGTGCCCTGTCGGGTCCCCCCAACGTTGGCGATCACCTCGGCGAACCTGTCCCTGTCCTGCGCCGCTCGGAACAGCTCCCCCACACTTCGGATGCCGGTCCACTCCCTCACGTTTCGCAGCCAGGACATTTGTCTCCTTCCGGGCCCTCGGCGTCCTTAGATTTTTCCCTCCAATATCAGTTGGAGAAGGTGGTACTTTTCCCCACGCAGTATACGACCCAGATGTGAGATCTTTCGAACCTTGATGGTTGATAATAATTCCCTGTCAACTCTAGCTCGCCTCACGACTTCGGTATTGGTAACCATGTCTGTCCAGGGAACTTTGGGTATTCGGCGATGGAGCCACATTTCAAATGCTTCCAGTCTGTTCATTGAGTTAACTTTCAGGGTCCAAGTTTCACACCCGTACAATAAAACAGACCACACATAGCATTTGATCATTCTCTGGCGGAGTTTCAAGTATAACCTTAAACAGGTTTAAATTAAAACGTTTTTCATTGTTCACCAACAATTTGATGATGTTGACATTGCTGTTTTTGTTTCCATACGCCTCAAGTATACATACATATATATTATTTATATTTATTTTTTATATAACAGATCGATCATGAGGGACACCACTAGGCAGTTTGCGGTGTATCGGGACAATCTGCCCGCACCGCGCGACACAAAGCTATGCTATCGTAATAATTGCGCGCATTGTTCCGGCCGCGCGGAGAGCCGCCCTTGGTGGGCCATTGTGCGCGGCCGGGAGACATGCCATAGCCATATCACCGGGGGATGCGCGCCCAGCGGCGGCTCTAGCACAGGACGAATGCCAAAAGGTTCGATTATACTGTGCCAAATCATTACGTTATAACAATAACAAAATTGAAACGGTATTTATACTTGGACTTGGACTTGGATCTTCTGGCTTACAGAGGTTCAGCTCATGTGGCTATTCCTCTTACGTCTGTAGGAAACATTGTTGGAAGGTGATTTGGTGGGTTGTTAGTTTATGCGGGGGCATGATTTGTGTGGCCCGGAGTGTTCCTCTGAAGTAGGATCGATTTTGGGTGCTTGTGGCGGCTGGAGGTGTTTGGGTCGTAATTTGAGAGGTATTTTATTGTGGGGTTAGGATATGAAGGGAGTCCTTTGTAAAAACGTTCGGCAAGTTTCAGAATGAATTCATCTATCATCGGGATTCCCGATTCTAGGTGCAGTTGTGTGATCCTGGTCCATGAAGGCGCACCAAGCGATAAACGGATAGCCTTATTTTGCAGGATTTGGAGTTTTCGTATGTGACTCGAAGCTGCATAGCCCCAGATTGGGGCTGCATAAGTGAAGATCGACCTTATGACTGTTTTGTATATCAGGAGTTTGTTATTATTCAGTTGATATAAAAATAAATAACTAACTAACGTTCGCAGAAATAATAGACCGACACACTGTCAGTTTTTTCATCTTTCTACCAAGGATTTTAATCAATGGTATTATCTCCAATAAATCGACAACCTTCGTGGCCGAGTGGTAAGTGCTTTGACTGTCATCCCGAAGGTCCCGGGTTCGATTCGCGGCGATGCCAGTGTGATTGTCACACTGTATTTTCAACAAAATAATAATAATAATAATATGAGCAGAAAATATCAGATTATTATTTTGAAGGAATCGGGTCATATCTAGGCTTGAACCTAACTCCCTTGCATCAGGAAGCAAGCGGTATGACCCCTAGACCACCTACGGGATATAAAAAAATTTAATTATTAAATAATTAAGAATAATAATAAAAATATATAAATAGGAATTTGCGTGCATGACGCTATGTATGAAAGTTGAGTAAGCAGGAGAAGTATGTCAGGAAAAAAACAGTGTGGCGGTTCATTTTTCTGCCTACCCCTTCAAAGAGACGGCGTGATGGCTAGTAAGTAAGTTAGTTAGTTAGGAATCTGGAATAAAATTAAGAACACTGTTTTTAATCTACTTTCATTTATTAAATATTTTTATTATATTAATTACAACATGTTACGGAAGTGATCCACCCTCCTTCATCCTCAGGTGTAAATATATAGTTATATTATAAATAAGTTGTGATTAATATTTTTATTCTGTAAAAATATTTAATATCATAAATAAAAGCGGATTAAAAACCGTATTGTTAATTCTAGTGTTAACGCCTTAACCTTCAACAAAACGGAGGAATGCTTCTGGGTTTGTGCAGATCATAAGAAAAGGCGCGTTTTATTAATATTCCAAGGAATGGCAAGGACCTAAGAATAGCTCTCCCGATATAGCAACGGCCAGTTCTCGAACGGGGGCCTGTTATGTCTACAAGGACTTGAAGGAACTGGAATAAAAGCGGAGACGGGAGTTGCCGAGGAAGGAATATGGGAACACACACGAACCCGAGGGAGATCGATGACTCTGCCGTTGACGTAACGAGAATAATCAGCTAATGAAAATATTTATAAAAGCGAAGCATGGAACTGGCAAAAGAAGGATGAAAGTAAAAAATAAATGCAGTAGAAATTAGATCTCTTAGACGAATGTGTGGATACTCTGTGTATGATAGAGTGTCGAATGAAAATATAAGAAGTGAATGCGGTGCGAATGATGGTGTCATGAACAAAATAATGAAAGGATCATTAGGATGGTTTGGACATATGGAAAGAATGAATGAAGAAAGAATGGTAAAAAAATTATATGTTAATGATGTAAATGGAACCAGAAAAGAGGAAGACCGAGGAAAACGTGGCACGATCAAATATTGAACGTCGGCCATGTGAGGAGTCATAGAAATCGACGCGCGTGCATGACACGATGTATGCATGTTGAGGAAGCGAGAGAAATATGTCAGGAAAGAAAAGTGTGGCAGTCCATTTTTTCTGCCTACCCCTTCGGGGAGACGGCGTGATGATTAGTTAGTTAGTTAGTTAAGAAAATATTTATGTAATGAAATTAATATTGACGAAAACCTCATATTTCCAAAAGTTTTATTGAAGTAAATTTTTTCACCATGCTAGGGCAAAAAATAATATAATATTAATACACTTGTAAAAGTGTTTTTACAACCCTTTATTCTTTACAACAACCAACCGGTTTCGCTCCTGCCGAAGTTTCGTCAGGGTAACAGAATATACTGTAAATCAATATATTCATGGTCTTCCTCTACATGGAGTTATAGTACCAACCCTCATGTATGAAAGTGAAGATTGGAGCTGGCAAAAGAAGGATGAAAGCAGAATAAACGCCGTAGAAATGAGATCACTAAGAATAATGTGCGGGAAAACGTTGTATGATAGAATACCGAACGATGAAATAAGAAAGAAATGTAAGGCAGATGACTGCATCATGGATAAAATTGAAAAAGGATCCCTGAGATGCTTTGGACATATGGAACGAATGGATAGATTAGAATGGTTAAAAAGTTGTACACAAGCAGCGTGAGTGGAAAAAGAAGCCGAGGACGACCGAGGAAAACATGGCATGACCAAATTAATCAATTACTAAAAGGCGGTCACATTCGAAGTCGGAATAATCGACGTGCGTGCATGGTACGATGTATAAATGTAGAGGAAGCCCGAGAGGTATGCCGGGACAGAGCACTGTGGCGATACATCCTCTCTGTCTACCACTCCGGGGAAATGGCGTGATAGTTAGTTAGTTAGTTAGTTTTTCTTGGTGATCTCATTTCTACGGTGTTTATCCTGCTCTCATCCTTCTTTTGTCAGCTCCAAGCTTCACTTCCATACATGAGGGTTGGCACTTGAGTGTTAGTCCTAACTAAGTAACTAACTAACCATCACGCCGTCTCCCCGAAGGGGTAGGCAGAAAGAATGGACGGCCACACTTTTCTTTCCTGATATATTTCTCTCGCTTCCTCAACATTCATACACGCGCGTCGATTTCTCTGACTCCTCACATGGCCGACATTCAATATTTGATTTATTTGATCGTGCCACGTTTGCCTCGGTCTTCCTCTATTTCTGGTTCCATTTACATCATTAACATATAATTTTTTTAACATTCTTTCTTCATTCATTCTTTCCATATGTCCAAACATCTTAATGATCCTTTCATTATTTTGTTAATAACACCATCATTCGCACCGCATTCACTTCTTATATTTTCATTCGACACTCTATCATACACAGTGTTAGTCCTTAAAAATAAAAAAGCTTTCATCTGGGTTTAATGCATAAACACGTTTGATTCGTATCATGCAGATGAAGGGAAGGAGAAAAGAATACTAATTATGCGAGTTTAAGATCAAACAGTATTGTATTGCACGGAGCCATTGTTTGCTCTCGGCTATCAGCGTACCCCCTCGGAGACGCGTTGTGATGGTAATTCGAGTTAATTTAATGCATCTCGAGTCATTGTCCATACAAGACACCAAGTGCATGTATAAAACTGAGTAATTGTGGACCCAAGAAGGAGAGAGATATGTAAATAATTGATATACCTGTACAGTGGATGCCGCTAATGTGGTCTATGCATTTTGGAGGGATATGCTTTTAATGGAACTGGCAAAAGAAGGATGAAAGTGGAATAAATGCAGTAGACGAATGTGTGGCAAATCTGTATATGATATATGATATATAGTGACCAATGGAAGTATAAGAAGTGAATGTGGTGCGAATGATGGTGTCATGAACAAAATAATGAATGGATCATTAAGATGGTTTGGACATATGGAAAGAATAAATGAAGAAAGAATGATAAAAAAAATTATATGTTAATGATGTAAATAGAACAAGAAACAAAGGAAGACCGAGGAAAACGTGGCCCGATCAAATAAATCAAATATTGAATGTCGGCCATGTGAGGAGTCGGAGAAATCGACGCGCGTGCATGACACGATGTATGAATGTTGAGGAATCGAGAGAAATATGTCAGGAAAGAAAAGTGTGGCAGTCCATTCGTTCTGCCAACCCCTTTGGGGAGACGGCGTGATGGTTAGTTAGTTAAATATGTGAAATTATTTTCCTGATTTTAAAAATTCATGTTTTAGTGTATTATTTTAGGTTAAAAAAAAATCTAAAATTTTAAATGCTTCTGATTTTAATTAATGCATTCAATTCTCGGCGCTATATCCCGGTGTGAGCCTTGGCCTCCTCCACTGACTTCTGTCTCTGGCCATCTCTCTCCATTCCCCAGCTCCTTCCATTTTCTCCCAATCTTCTACCACGCAATCCGCCCATCTTTTCCTCGGTCTGCCTCTTAGTCTCCTTTCGCGGGGCACCCACCTGGATATAATTTGTGGTGTTCTACCCTCTGGCATTCTTTCCACGTGGCCAGCCCACCGTACACTTGAGACTTACAGAATCTCACTACAGTTTACTGGTTAATCAGTGCTTTAAGTTCAAGGTTTCTTTTAATTTTGTAAGTCCCATCCTCCAGCGTAGGTCCAATTTTTTCTTTCTGTATTTTCTTCTCAAAAACTGCCAGCCTGCCTTGCTCTCTCTGCGTTAGAGAACATGTCTCACAGCCGTAGTTGACTACCGGATTTTAATACACAACATTCATTTTTTTTTTTACTTTACGTTCAAAAATAATAACATAAAAAATGGCATGTGTAAAAATAGAACATAATGACGTTACACATAAGAATGCTTTAAAACATCGTTATGGCGGAAAACACAATGCATAATTTTTAATTGATTTTTTATATTATTTGTCTTTTTCTATTTTATATACTTTGTATTATATATACAACATTAACTTTAAAAAATATATATATTACATATCAGACATGTTTCTGACAACCGGTCCTTCCTCAGTGATATTATAAAGATACATATTTAAAATTGTTTACAAATATGATCAGTTTTGACAGGAGGACGGGTTGTACGAAACATGTCTGATATGTAATTTTAATTTTTTTCAAATGTTAGTGTTGTATACACAAAGTATATAAAAAAGAAAAAGACAAATAAAACATCTACAACACAAAGTACGGCGAACTTAGAAGAGATTTTTTATTAAATTAAGTACGTTAAAATAAAACAAGTTTATGGACTATACTCGTATGTATATTTGATAATCCTCTACCAAGTAGGAACTTGTCTTCTTCTTTTTCTTTGCTAGCCTTCTTCCCTCCACTGCTGGATATAGACCTCTTCCAATTTCCTCCACTCGTCTCTATCCTGCCCCCTTTGTATCCAAGATTTTCCAACCCTTTTGACAATATCATCGGTCCATCTCATCGGTGGCCTCCCGACACTTCCCATGGTCTCCAACTGAGTATCCAGGGTGCCCATCTGTTGCCACCCTGTCTAGATTAGTGTCCAGCCCAATATGTAAAATTATTTTAATTTATTAGGAACTTGTAACTCACACGAAATATATAATAATAAAACTTCTAGAATACGGAGGTTTCATATTAAATAGGCAAAGAAATATAGAATCCATTGCGAAAATACGAGTATACGAACGTTTTGGTAATATTGAGTTTTATACTCGTACAGAATTAAAATTAAAATTTCTTATTTTTTATGTCTTGGCTCCCTTTAGCTTATCGCCAAAATAATGTTGCAAGGATAATAACCAGTACAGTTATGCAGTTATGGTGTCCTCTCGCATCCTGGTGAGCGATGTCTTAAAAGTAAACCAAAGTACTTGAATTTGTAATTAATTTAATGATCGCCGCAAGACGATACTTCATTCCAGCCTTACGCCGCGGCGTAAGGCTGGAATTCTTTAAATTTTAATTACTAAAATGTCAATCAAGTAAAAAATAAAGACTTTAATAAATGTTCAATTAACAAGAGTTAACAACTTACAGAACAACAATAACTTATCCATTAACCAGGCTGCGAAAATACCCAGAATAATTTGACTAGGTTGGGCAGCATTTGGAAAATTAGATCATGCCAAAGGCCAAAGACATTCCAACGAATCTCAAAAAATGAGTCTATGAGGTATGCATCCTCCCGGTAATTAGCTTCTTCTTCTTCCTCAGCCTATTCCCGTCCACTCCTGGACAAAGGCCTCCTCTATTCGCTTCTATGTCACTCTGTCCTGTGTAGACTGCATCCAGGTTATTCCGACGTGTCTGTTCAGATCATCCTTCCACCGTTGTTGCGGTCGCCCTGCACTTCTCTTCGCCGTCCACGGTCTCCAAGTCAGCAGTCTTCTTGTCCACTTTTTATCTGCCCATTGCCATTTTAGAGTCGCCACCCGGTGGATGATGTCAGTGACCTTTGTTTTTTCTCTCACCGTATCGTTTATGACTCTGTCTCTTAGGCTTATTCCTAACATGGCTCTTTCCATGGCTTTTTGGGTCACTCGTAGTTTCTCGGCACTTTGTTTGGACAATGTAACAGTTTCAAGACCATAAGTACCAACTGGCAGAACGCAGGCTTCATAGACTTTTAGTTTCAGGTTAATCGGTAATTTCCGGTTAAGGATGTAACTTATGTTTCCGAAAGCTGCCCAGCTTAGTCCAATTCTTCTTTTTAGCTCTGCGGTTTAGTTATCTCGGCCCAATCGAATATTGTGTCCCAGGTATGTAATTAGCTATGGACTGGAAACTGTGGTATTCACAGCCAACACCACACGCATGCTGAAATGTGCACAACGGGCTTGGAAAGAAAAATGTTTGGTATAAGTCTGAGACACAAAATACCCAACACCGAAATCAGACATCGGACAAAACTTGTCGATGTAATGGACCGAGATGCCAAAGTAAAGTGGAAATGTGCAGGACATGTCGCAAGATAGGGTACAGATAGATGGCCACCCAGAGACTTGGGGTAGAAACCATCGATAGGAAAAGAGGCATCATAATTTCAGTCGGGGGAAGATGATGAATGAGAGTCGCACAGAATTGACGAAAATTGAGACTGTTTGAAGAGGCCTACATCCAGCAGTGGAGAGATGCCTAAGGAGAAGAGAAGAAGATCCAATAATATTAGGTATTAAGTTGTACCTGTTTCTTATTCCAAATTTAAAAATGAACACCAAAAGTAAAAGAAAACTGTAAAGGTCAACGTCATCTATATACGAGTATATAAAACGAAGTCGTGTTAGTTACACCATTTATAACTCAAGAACGGCTGGACAGATTTTTGTCCGAATTTAAAATATAGTAAAAATGGTATTCTGTAAAAAAGAATTATATACTGTAGGAAACACATCCTGAAAATTTTTGATAATTTTTATTAAGTGTCAATTTTATGTAGGTAGGTCCTTTCTTCGGCAACCCCCGATGGCTATTTTATTATAGCATTTGAGATAATGAGTCCGTGAGATTAAAGGCTATTTTTATCGTGACGTGTCGGTATCGGCTGATGACTGTACGTGTAAATGGACATTGAGTTAACTTTTGTTCAGATTCCTCTTAAGTGTTAAGTTTTGCAAAGAGTTCTGCTGTTGTCCGACATAAGTTAACCCTTAAAATGGCGAATTTGCACGTAATATCTTGCATCTTGAACGGGATAACCTCGTGTAACTAATCAACTGCCCTATAACTGTGCGGTGTTACCCCGAGAAGCTGGCGGGAGAGCGAGACATGTCGTGCCAGTTTTTCTGAAATTAATTCATCAACTGGACCTGGTAGCGCTCGTGTAATTACCGGCAGGACGTTAACCCGGGACCTCCTGCCTCGCCTCGGCTCCTTCGTCCTTTGTGTCCTGCTCCTGTTTGAACAGCGCCTCGCATGTTTACATTCTCACTTGTGTACGCATGTGCACTGGGCACCGGCATAAGACTGGGCTTGCGGTGTGCGAGATTGGAAATCGAAACTATTATAAGAATAATGTACGGCGGGTAGAATTGTCGCCGCTTTACTGTTGAATTGTTTCAAATCCATGCAGTAATAATTCAAGTTCAGGAGTCTTGAGACCATTTTAACACTTTTTATTTTAACTGAACTCAGACATGTTTCGGTTACAAGTAACATTTATCAATGTATACAATTTTAACAGTCAAATAAAACAGAGCGATCACTTATATACTTCATTATTATTATTATCATTATTATTTTTGATGTCTTTTAAAGCCATAGCTCAGAGTTCCCTGGACAGACATGGTTACCAATACCGAAGTCCTGAGGCGAGCTAGAGTTGACAGGAAACTGTTATCAACTATCAAGGCTCGAAAGATCTCACATCTGGGTCATATACTGCGTGGGGAAAAGTACCACCTTCTCCAACTGATATTGGAGGGGAAAATTGAGGGACGCCGAGGGCCCGGGAGGAGACAAATTTCCTGGCTGCGAAACGTGAGGGAGTGGACCGGCATACGAAGTGTGGAGGAACTGTTCCGAGCGGCGCAGGACAGGGACAGGTTCGCCGAGGTGATCGCCAATGTTGGGGGGACCCGACAGGGCACTTGAAGAAGAAGAAGAAGATAAAATTGTTTACCTGATATGACAGATGTTATTAATTAATAATATCTGTCAGATCATGTAAAGATTTTATAATATTTTTAAAATGTATCTTTATAATATGTATCACTGAAGAAGGGCTGGTTGTCCGAAACATGTCTATGTAATTTAATTTTTTTAAATATTAGTGTTGTATATACAACGTATATAAAAAAGAAAAAGGGAAATAAAGCATATAACAACACAAAGTATGGCGTATATAGAAGAGATAATACTTAATACCAGATTTTCTATATCCCTGTTAAAATAGGACCCAATAAGAACATTTTTTCAAAGAAATCAATGTACACAACTCTTACAGGCCTTAATTCTTAGAATGTAATCTTGAAGACGAAGATAAAAATAAATCCTTGTGCATATTAATAATATGCACAAGGATTCATTTTTATCTTCGTCTACTGTATATAAATCAATATAAGTATAAATCTTTTACAAAAAAAAAACAAGTCATTTTCTCTTCACGCGCGCATTTTCCTTTATGCAGACGTCCTTTCATCGTTTACGTGCGTATTATATTTACCAGGACGACGGAATGACTGCCTTCAATTATTTGAAAAGGATTTTACGCATAAAAGCCTTTGGAAACGAGGTAATTTCTGTGTTTTTTCGTTTCTTTTCGCTCGGTTGTTACACGTTCCTCCAGCACGCATGGTTCTGCCCATAGCAATGTTGCATTCCTCCGCTAACATGGCTTCCTCTTTTGTATGTCGCGGCTAATTGATGGGCGCGATGCATAAACGGCCTCAGTCGACTCAATCTGTGTGTGCTTAACATCTGGAATTATCTCTTATATATAATGAGCCAAACTAAGCTGAGCACTTTTCGGAAAAATGACATACATTTTGCCGCCAACTTCAATACGATGATCTCAGTTCATCATCATCATCAGCCGTCTGTCATCCACTGCTGAATGTAGGCCTCTCCCAAAGCCCTCCACCGCCCCCTATCCATTGCCGCTCCCATCCATCCATGTCCAGCAATCCTCTTCAGATCGTCGGTCCAGCGGGCAGGGGGACGTCCAACTCTACGGAATCCTGTACGCGGTCTCCACTCCAGAACCCATCTTCCCCATCTGTTGTCGGTTCTCCGACAGATATGGCCAGCCCACCGCCACTTCAGCCCGCCTATCCGTAGAGCCACCTCAGTCACCTTGGTTTGTTGTCGAATAAATTCGTTTCTAAATCTATCCCTCAAGGTTATTCCAAGCATGGCTCTTTCCATGGCGCGCTGGGCAACCTTGAATCTGACATTCTTAAAAGAACCCCTAGGATACAGGTTATCCTTAAATGACAGAATGCTGGAACAGGTTGCAAAGTTTAGATATCTGGAAGTGGATCTGCTCAGTCAAAATGACCTTGTCAGTGAAACAATAGGACAAGTCAAATCAAATCAAATCAAATCAAATCAGTTTATTAACTCAATAGACATTACAAACAGGAAAATATTTAAGGCATCTATTAAGTACAGGTAAAATATTATTATAATACAACAAAGTACCAGGAACGCATTAGAGATGGTTCGACATTAGGAAGACAAGATACTTTCTAAAGTCAATAGTATTTGCCCCCTGAACGTACTTTCACTAACATGAAAGACGTCGATCTCCGAGGAGACCGCGTTCAGCAGACTAATTGCTCTTCCCACCGGTGTCACCAGAGGCAGATTGGTTCTGGCGGCCGGTAGGTAAAACAATCTGTGCTGTCGCTGTCGGAGATATCTATCGGGGACAAAAAGACCAACATCCTCCAGTACGGCCGAGTTCTCAAAGTATCCCCTAATTAATCTGAAGACATGGGTTATTAGATGTCCATCTCTTCGAAGCTGTAAAGAATTGGCTCCGAGCATTCCCAGAATAAATGCCGTGGGATAGAGCCACGGATAACTACCATACTCCCTCATGTAGAGATACCTCAGAAATTTTTTCTGAACCCTCTCCAGCATAACGGAATATCTCGCCTCGTGAGGACTCCATATCACAGAACCACTCTCGAGCCTGCTCCGAACCAATGCGTTGTATAGGACTCTGAGCACATTGGGATCCCTGAAAACTCTTCCGGTCCGGACGATGAACCCCAACATCCTCAGTGCAATGCCACAAATCCTCTCGATATGTGCACGAAAAGTCAGCCTACTCTCATAGATGATTCCGAGATCCTTCATCGTAGATACATGTGCCAGTTGCTGGTTGTTCATTGTGTATCTATGATATACAGTTCTCAATGCTCTAGTAAATGATAGCATAACGCATTTAGAGACATTGAATTGCATTTGATTACTGTGACTCCAGTTAACAATATTATTGATGTCCGACTGGAGGCGAAGACAGTCTTCAGGATTTTTAATTTCCAGGAGGCCAACAAGGCTTCGGCGGTATCAGGTTGTCTCAAGGATATAATATGGAAAAACAAGTATATGAGAACTGACAGTTAGGTCAGAATATATAAAACCTGCGGCCTATACTGATATATAACCATTGAGATCAGAGCGGATACCACAATAACGAAGGCTAAAGTGTAAGTGGCAGAGATGAGGACGCTGAGGATGATAGCAGGAAAGACTATTCGAGATAGGGTGAGGAATACGGCTATCCGCGAGATATGCAAGGTGGATCCTCCACCGATAAACAACAATAAAACAGATGTTTTCATTAGTATTACTCCTTTAGAGGAACACTCCGGGCCACACAAATCAGGCCCCTTCATAAACCAACAACCCACCAAATCACCTTTCCAACAATGTTCCCATCAGACGTAAAAGGAATAGCCACAAGAGCTGAACCTCTGTAAGCCAGAAGATCCAAGTCCAAGTTCATTAGTATTAATTATCATTCATTCTTTCCATGCGTTCAAATGTTCCATCTTATTTTGTTTTGTTCACAACACTTTCATTCGCACTGCATTCATCTCTTATATTTGCATTTGACACTCTTTCATATACAGATTTACTAAACATTATTGTAAGAAATATATGTCATGCGTAGAAGTACATAGCATATAACAGTTAATAATTTATCTGAGTAGAACATTGAAACAAAAGCGGATAATTAATAACAATGACACTTGCCTAACGCGCGTATCCTCTGGCAGTCTGAAAGGGGTTAGCAAAAAACAATGTCCATAGGATTATATTAATGACGATGCCGAGGTCTGAAAGGAATTCCTCGTCCACTCGCAAGTGTCGGAACAGAGGACTCTGGTCGCCTTGTGTGTAAGCTTAATGACAATGTGTGTGATACAATAAACCGACACTTAACACTCCTCGCCGAGAACAATCTGATGGAGATGTCCTGATTGTTTTCGCTGTCTTATTTGTAACTAACTAGCCAGAACGTAACTAAAGCGCCATTGTATTCGCCAGTCTTGAATGATGATAATAATAATTATTATTTTTGTATAAAACAGGTAATTGAACCCAATTACTACATACAACTAACTAACCATCACGCCATTTCCCCGGAGGATGGATCGCCACAATGGCCTGTCCCGGCATGCCTCTCGGGCTTCCTCTACATTCATACATCGTACCATGCACGCACGTCGATTATTCCGACTTCGAATGTGGCCGCCTTTTAGCAATTGATTAATTTGGTCATGCCATGTTCTCCTCGGTCGTCCTTGGCTTCCTTTTCCACTCACGCTGCTTGTGTACAACTTTTTAACCATTCTACTCTCATCCATTCGTTCCATATGTCCAAACCATCTCGGGGATCCTTTTTTAATTTTATTAATGATGCAGTCATCTGCCTTACATTTCTTTCTTATTACATCGTTCGGTATTCTATCATACAACGTTTTCCCGCACATTCTTCTTAGTGATCTCATTTCTACGGCGTTTATCCTGCTTTCATCTTTCTTTTGCCAGCTCCAAGCTTCGCTTCCATTCATGAGGGTTGGCACTACTACATATAATTTAAATAACACGAAAGAAAACGTTTGTTTCATAGAAGTTTTATAAAACTTTATGTGAATTGCATTCTATCTAAGGCATTATAATTTTTTTAATATATCATTGGCTGTACCCAACTGATTTCTTGCTGAGTATGCTGGACTACCAATCATTAGAAATTAGACTAACTGTCCATTTGGGTGTTCATTTTTTCAACTGATTCGTGGTCGAATACATAACTCTGATATTTTGAATGATTTGACTTTGTTTGTCCCTGACAATTATCTGCGACAAAGGCAACATAGATTATTTCACTGGCACTGTGTAGAACCAATCTACTAATGTCCGTGGGCAGGGCAATAATCCTTCTAAACCGCATCTCTTGGGATGTGGACATCTTCCAAGATAGTGAGGCTATCCTCAGAAAGCAGCTATCTCTAATATAATGTATAAAATTCATTTTTGCTTCTCTTGTTCTTCTTATTGTTTGTTTTTACTTAATTGTTCTTAATTTTTTAATTATCTTATGTTTTTTGTGTTTATTGTATTTTTGTATTTTTGAAATTTCACAATTGTATCTTGTGTTCAAAATATTTTTTTAATTATATTCTATAGTCACAAGCGATTTGGTAATATACTGTTATGTTTATGATAAAAAAATACATCAATTGAAATTAAATTAACGCAGTATTATCAATAAAACATCTCCCCAAGAACACTTAGTTCGAATACCAGAGTTAAACATTAAGTTGACGTGATCATTTTTTTTCTTGTATACAACAATTCGTTTGAACCCAATTATTGTATACAATTTATTTTAGCTATTATATTAATACTTATGACATGTGATAGGTAGCCAATCTATCGCTATTTTATTGTCACGAGAATTATACACCAGACTAAATACAGTGTGACAATCACACTGCTATCGCCGGGAATCGAACCCGGGACATTCGGTATGGAAGTCAGAGCTCTTACCACTCTGCCACGAAGTGTTAAAATGATTTGACCTCTAATCCGTCAAAAAGATGTAAAACCGTCATCAACCCATACATCATCGAAACGACTAGGTCGATAACACTTCCTGGATATTCCAAACCTGAAAACGATCAGAATGGCTACAGACCAAGTGATTTGCGATGATCGTCTGGGTACTGGACCCACGATCGCGATGTAGAAGAAGCCAATCTCGAATAATGGGACAAAAGCTAGGCCAATTAATAATATAATAATAATAAATTGGATAATTTATAAAGCGCGATTTTTATAAATTACTCATCTCAAGGGCGCTGTAGAAGATGCTCCGTTTTTTCAACTAGATAATAATAATAATGATAAAAAAAAATATAAACATATTTAGTATGAGGGCTGCACCTGACGAAGTCGATCAGCCCTTCCTGTCAGGAAATGATAATTTGAAAAGGTGCGTTTTGAGTCTCGATCTAAGCTCTGATTGATTCTCAATGCACTTAAGGTCTGCTGGAAGACTGTTCCAGGCTGAAGGGCCGGCTACCGCGAAGGCTCGGTCGCCAAAGTTTGTGCTTGGACAGCGTTTTGGCACAGTCAATCTACCGATCGCAGAAGACTTAGCTGATCGCAATGTAGACTGTCTAGCATTCAGGTTCTCGTTGATGCAGAGTTCAGATATATAAGCTGGTGCCATTCCATTGAACGCCTTATAGACTGTCCAGCAGAGCTTGTATTGTATCCTTTCTGAACATTTCAGCCAGTGGAGCTCGAATAATATAGATCCATGAATAATAAAAGCGATTGGCGAATTCGACATGTTTTTTTATTATTATTTTCATAACAGCCCCCCATATGACTACTTTATTGCAATTGGACAGAACAACGACATGAAAAAAGAGATTTTCCCAAAAACTCGTGAGATTCTGGGATAATGTTGTAACATAATGTATTCCGGGTTCCTTTGTGCGCTATCCTTGGGTCCTGGTGCAATCACCTTTCATTAGCGAAAGGTTACCTCTGCACCCGAATTGCCAATGGAGATCTGCGCCGTGCATTGTGGCAGGGTAGCGAGAGGGTGAGGCGAGACAGGTAGGTGAGGTTAGGTTTGCCCGCTTCCCTGGCACTGCACACCACGTACCCCATGTGAAAAATGCAAGTCGCGCGGTGACCACGCTTCCAAATTAAAACTAGACGACTTAAAAGGTGAAATCGTCAACTCCGTTTTCGTCAACTTTACAGAAGGAAAAAACAGAGCAGTTTTTCAAACAAATTGGAACTGAATTGTTAAATTATTAAAAAAAAAATGGGAGGAAAAGAAAATATTTTAAATGTTTTTTTGTATTATACAATGATGTTAAACTCCATATTAAATATTAATGAAAACACTTTGGAAATTGAAAATAACGTTGTTTATAACGTTATCCGCAAAATATTTAAAAACACGACATTATTACTGTTAAAATTTAAAACATAGTTATAATATCACAATTTCTTTTTATCCACTGAGAGTGTCACGACAGCTGTTTCGCCAACCGATGTTGGCATCATCAGGTGTTACAATAAACTACAATAAACAGATTATTGTAACACCTGATGATGCCAACATGATGTTGGCGAAACATCTGCCGCGACACTCTCAGTGAACAAAAATAAATTGTGATATTATAACAGTGTTACAAATTTTAACAGTAATAATGTTGGAGTATCATAGTGTGCCAAAACAATGGACTATTTAAAACACGACATGTTTCGGAGGATACCTTCATCTTCAGGTGTAAATATATTATGAAAACTAAACAAAGAATGATTGTTATGGAGGTATCCTCCGAAACATGTCGTGTTTTTTTTAAATTATATTTGATGGATTATAAACAACGTTATTTTCAATTCCCAAAGTGTATTACTATGGAATTCCCCAGTGTTAATGCCCAAGCTTTCAATTAATTAATGAAAACGTTTGTTTTTTAGATAAACTTGAGGAGAACCGTCTGAGATGGTACGGCCACGTCATGCGACGCCCGGCTGACCATGATACAAGGATGGTAATGGAAGCGGACCAGTGACCCAGAGAACGAGGAAGACCCAAGCAGACATGGTTGGCACTCATTCAAAGAACTCTTAAAAGAGATTGGATGCCACCAAGGACAGACAGTACTGGAGACACCATACAAGAAGAACCAAGTAAATGGGACAAAGCTAGGAAGAAAAGGTTCGTCTTTGGAAGTTTTATTACATTTAATGAGAATGGCGTGTTTCGACTTCGCCTTTGCTAAGGCCATACAATCTCAAAACATTAATCAAAATATTTAAAGGCGTGACAATCAATGTTTTAATTTAGAAATCAAAAGAACTCCACGGCTTTTATATTTAGTTGATCAACAACAAACCATCATGCCGTTTCCCAGCAGGGGTAGGCAGAGATAATGGACCGCCACACTACTCTATCCTGACATACCTCTCTAGCTTCCTCCACATTCATACAGCGAGTCATACACGCACGTCGATTCTTCCGGCTTCTGACATGACCAACCTTTAAAATTAGATTAATTTGGTCTTGCCATGTTTTCCTCGGTCTACCTCGACTCCGTACTACATTTGCATCGTTAACGAATACTTTTTAATCATTCTTCTTGATCAAAATCGTTGATCAAAAAAGTAAAAACTAACTAACCAACCATCACGCCGTTTCCCCAGATATGCCAGTTCATAATATACTCTTTAGATTCCTCTACATTCATACATCGTAATATGCACGCTCGTCGATTTTGAGATTTCGAACGCGGTCGCCTTTTAGTATTTGATTAATTTAGTCATGCCGTACTTTCCTTGGTCTTCCACAGCTTATTTTTCTACTCACACAGTTTGTATACAACATTTTAAGAATTCTTCTCTTGAACATTCGTTTCATATGTTCAAACCATTTCCAGATAAAAGTAATTGTCTTAAAACTATAATGTTATGTTGGTGATAATAACTCGACTTTTTCCGCGGTTAAATGTCGTAAAAAATCAAGGACTTGTAAAGCTGGTCACCCTATGAGGATAGGGGAAGGTGGGCTCGCATTCCCACGGTGGGGTGGGAACAGCTCAGGAGCGAGGAAGGCAACCCCCTTGCACGGCGAGGGGAAGCGATGCGCAAATATTTTGTGGGCCATGCGTTGGGATGCACTTTTTAAGCACCCGACTGGAATTTAAATTAATTCACTTTTTATGTTAACAATATGCAAATTGAAAAAAGTTTTTAAAGCGCAGGATGAGTACGTAAAAAATGAACGAATAAGAAAAAAACGAAGATATAATAATACAAATCCAGACAAAAAAAAACCTGATTAGAAAATACAAACATCCCCTTTTTTATTTAGTGTCTGTTCAAAAACGTCTGTTCTAGTAATTTAATTTAATTTTTATAGAAATAAGGTGTTTCGCATTTCTAAGCCAGAAAGACGAAATACGAGTATGTTATTTCCATAAATTATTTTCATTCGTTTTAATTATTAAATACGGGGTAAAACATCATGGTTCGAGAAATGATAAATATTATATTGATAGGTAACTAATCTATCGCCATTTTATTGTCACGTGAATTCTACACCAAATTCTACAGTGTGATTCTCACAGTCTTCGGTGTGACAGTCATAACTGTTCCCAATCTGCTACGAAGGTCATCTGGTAAAAAAATAACTAACTAACCATTACGTAGTCTCTCCGAAGGGGTAGGCAGAAATAATGGACTGCCACACTTTTTTTCCTGACATGTTTCTCTCGCTTCCTCGACATTCATACGTCGTGTCGTGCACGCGCGTCCATTTCTGACTCCACACGTGGCCGACATTAAATATTTGATTTACTTGATCGTCTTCCCATATTTCTTGTTCCATTTACATCGTTAACATATACATTTTTTACCATTCTTTCTTCATTAATTCTTTCCATGTGTTCAAACCATCTTAATAATCCTTTCATAATTTTGTTCAAAATAACATCATTCGCACCACATTCACTACTTATATTTTCATTCGACACTTTATCACACATTCGTCTTAGAGATCTGATTTACTCAACTTTCATCCTTTTTTGTCAGTTCCATGCTTCGCTTCCATAAATAAGGGTCGGTACAAGAACACCATTGTGCACTGCCATTTTAGATTTTTTGGTAGGTTTTTGACAACCTTAAGTACACCATTGACTCCGTTGCCTGCCCCAACCCTTCTTTCAATATCGCTCTCCACTCGTCATCTTGTATCTATCCGAAAATATCCATTTGTTGAAAGACAAACTCAGATTGTTAATGAATAAACTTATTGAACGCTAAGGCATTAACACTGTGGAATTCCATAGTAATATATTTAGGAAATTGAAAAACTTTGTTTAATCCACTATTTATTAAAAAAATATTAAAAAAACACGACATGTTTCGGAGGATACCTCCATCTTCAGGTGTAAAAATATAATAAAAACTAAACAAAGAAAGACTAATAAAAAACGCATTTAAAATTTGATACAATAATTCAAATTTAAAAATTAACCTGGGGTATTTGTTATAAGTAGGGTAGAATTTGTTGAATGTAGGGTACTAACAATTATTTTTTAAAAGTAAGAACTAGTAAATAATATTAAATAATAATAATACATGATAAGATAAAAAAAAATCTTTTATTAGTTTTTTATTAGTCCTTCTTTGTTAAGTTTTTATTATATTTTTACACCTGAAGAGGGAGGGATCCTCCGAAACATGTCGTATTTTAAAAATATTTTTTAATAAATAGTGGATTAAACAAAGTTTTTCAATTTTCTAAGTATGTTAACCGCCCTACCTTTGGTAAATTTTCCGAGAAACGTCCAAAAAAGCAGTTTTTTTATTAATTAAATTTAAATATATATATATATTTTTTTTTAATTACGAAACGTCAAATATTCGGCCGCTCACTTCGCCTGCCCCTTGTAAAACTATCATATTTATGAAGACTTGTACTCGTGTGTTGTTGGCACACGCTTTTTCAGGTACATTACTTTTTCTCAAGCGCGTACGTGATACGGGATAGCGCAGAATGGTGATACGTGATACGGGATAAAGCAGAGTAACAACGTAGTTGTATGCAGTCCGATCGATATAGGGGATGATTGAACAAGTATTGCATCAGACAGTGACGGTGTTTGGGCCCACCTTGACTGACGCAAGTCTGTACAAGTATGACTGCATACATTCTGCATGTGTGTGTAGTAATAATTAAGCATTCAGGTGAGAATGCTACGAGAATTTAAAGGGGACTAAATGGCGCTAAAAACATAAATGAATGTATCGTTTAACTGAATAAATTTATGAACTAACCAGTTGTTTACTTCGTTACTTGCACGCTCGTCGATTTTTCTGACTTCGAATGTGCTTGCTTTTTAAATAATTGCTTAATTTTGCCATGTCAATGGTCATGTTTTCTTCCATCTTCTTCGGCTTATATTTCCATTCATACGACTCGTACATACTTTTCAATCATTCTTCCCTCATCCATTCGTTCCGTATGTCCAAACTATGACCCTTTTTAAAAAAAATATTAAGGACGCATTTATTCACTTTTATTTTATTTGTTACTCTTTCGTTTGGTATAATAAATATAATATGTATAATAGTTTTCCACAGACATTATTTTCAGTAAATGCTATTCTCTCTGGCAAATCTGTATATGATAGTGTCAAATGCAAATATAAGAAGTGAATGCGGTGCGAATGAAAGTGTAATGAACAAAATAATAAAAGGTCGTTTAGATGGTTTGAACACATGAAAAGAATGAATAAAGAAAGAATGAAAAATAAAGTATATGTTAACGATGTAAATGGAACTAGAAATAGAGGAAGACCGAGGAAAACGTGGCACGATCAAATAAATCTTATATTGAGGAGTCAGAGAATTCGACGCGATTATTTTGTTCATAACACCATCATTCGCACCACATTCACTTCTTCTATTTTCATTCGACACTCTATCATACACAGAGTATCAACACATTCGTCAAAGAGATCTCATTACTACTGCATTTATTCTACTTTCATCATTATTTTGCCAGCTCCATGCTTTGCTTCTATACATAAGGGTCCGTGCAAGAACACCATTGTGCACTGTCATTTTAGGTTTTTTGGATAGGTGTTTGTTTGCGATGACAACTTTAAGTGCACCATTCACTTTGTTGCCTGGTAAGATTCCATATCAAATTAGATATTTTCAATATGTTTTACGTAATACGCTTTTCAAATCGAGTATAACCGTGGAGATGTACCTTGCTGCCGGCAGTACCAGAAGCCCTCATTCATCACCCACCATATACCCATCAATCACCGTGACGTCGCATACTTCAGTGATCTCCGAAGTGTCTGCTGCAGAAGTAACCACAGTAATCAGACTAACTAACTTTTTCCACATTCGTACAGAGATCACACACGCACGTCGATTCTTGCGACATCGAACATCACCGATCGTCAAATTTGATTATGCCATATTTTTCTAGGTCTTCCTCGACTCCGTAATCCTTTGTTAACATATCTAATTTCATTTATTTGAATCAAAATCATAAACATTACAGACATATACCATAATTCCAAATCGTTTGCAATTACATTTAAAAAATTTATAAGACAAGCATAAAAAACATTAAGATTAGGAATTAGAAATAATCATAACATTGATATTGCATCTTTTAGGAAACTCAAACTTCACAAAATATATCGACCTCCGTGACGACCCGATTAAGCAATAAGATTGCCCTACCCACGGGCATAAACATTGGCAGGTTGGTTCTGCAGCGCGGCAAATAGATCTACATCACTCAGGACATCCGAGTTATGTATATGGCCGCCAATCAGCTGTATACTTTTATAAATTATTTCTTCATCCATGCGTTTCATTTGTTCAAATCAACGTAATTATTTATCATAATGTCGGTAATACTTTCTTCCGGTCTATATTTTTCTTGATATCAACATTTGAAATTCTATCTTACACCGTTTTAACGCCCATACGTCTAAGAGATCTCAACACTAGGCCATTAATTCTGCTGTCACCATTCATCTGCTAGTTCCATGTTTTAATTCCATTCATAAGGGTTGAAACCAAAACTCCAATGTGACCGTAAATTTTTTTTATTGATAATTTTTTGGTAACAAAAGTTAACACATCCGCCGTAATTCTTTAAGCATACATTCGCATTTCATAAATATAATTTTGGGTCGATTGCGAAGTTTAAAACAGTAGCAATTAATAACACGAAATATTATTCAAAAGCCAGTTGTGACATCGGGCGCATTAATATAATAGCTTCCCTTAAAGTGTCGCTAGTTTTGAAAAAGGGTTACCCCACATGGCATCGCAATGGACATTATCACCCATCTTTATCTGAAGGGGAAATGTTTCGTTTAAAGAAGAATGAATAAGTACACGTACTCGTATATGCATAAATTGTTATTATACCCATAAGGCTTTATTGAAAAACTTTATTTCGCACGTAAAGCTGCCAAAAGCTCCGAAATAAAATAGATCATATAAATACCATATATCATTACATGAAATGTAAACTTATAAACCACGACGTTATTCTCCGGGGGGTACGCAGAGAAGATGGACGGCCACACTGTTCTATCCTGATATAACTCTCGCGCCTCTTCTACATTGTGCATGTTACGATGTATGAATGTAGAGGAAGAGCGAGAGATATGACAAGACAGAGTAGTAAGGCGGTCCATCCTCTCTGCCTACCCTTCCAGAAATCGTAGAAATGAGAACGGAAATGAGATCTCTTAGACGAATGTGTAGATCTCTGTGTATGAAAGAGTGTCGAATGAAAATATAAGAAGTGAATGCGGTGCGAATGATGGAGTTATGAACAAAATAATGGAAGGATCATTAAGATGGTTTGGTCACATGGAAATAATGTATGAAGAAAAAATTGTAAAAAATATATGTTAATGGAACTAGAAATAGAGGAAGACCAAGGAAAACGTGGCACGATCAAATAAATCGTATATTGAATGTCGGCCACGTGAGGAGTCGAATGGGAGAAACAGCGTGATGGTTAGTTGGTTACGATAATTAGTTTTTTATTATATTTTATGGGAATGGCATGTTTCGCCTTGCTAAGACATTATCAAATATAATATGAAAGTATTGTTTATTTATATACCTCGTGTGTTTTTGTTTGTGCGGGGCATAGAATGGGGAAAAAAAGTAGCTTAAATGTGGCTTGGTGTCTCTTTGATTTTCGTAAATAAAATAACAATTAACGTCAGTCCCGGATGGACGGGTGACGGGCCCAGGAAGTGAATGAGCGAGGCTGACGAAAGGGCGAAGCTGCGCCCTATAACAGCCTCGGATAAACAGTGGGTACCCCTTCTATGTTTAATAAAGCCTTAGCAAGGCGAACACGTCACTTCAAATATAATAAAACTTCTAGAAAACAGACGTTCTAATTCATAATAATTATTTAATACGGAGATTTACAACATTGAAAAATAATGTTGTTATTTGAAATTTCATGGTAGAAGTTATTGTAAATAATGAAATCAAATTTTTTAATAAAAATATTTAAAAATATATATGTTTAGTTAAAATCCACTGATGTTTGTGTCTTATGGGACCAGAAAATGGCAGCGAGCTGCCGAAACCGGTCGAAGACACGAACATCAGTGGATTTAAACTAAATATAGTACCTACATTAAAAAAAACAATATTTTTACATAATTTCTTTTATATACGCCATACTTTGTGTTGTAATGATGGTTTATTTTTATTTTTTTTACACTTTGTATATACAACACTGATATTAAAAAATAAAATTATGTAGACATGTTTCGGACAAACAGTCCTTCTTCAGTAAAGAAAAATATTTATTTTCGTTAAATCTTTATAACATCTGTCAGATCATGTAAACAACTACAATTTTATAATATTTTTATAAATATGTATCTTTACTCCGTTTTATTTTTTTAATATCAGTGTTATATATACAAAGTGTATGAAAAAGAAAAATATAAATTTTACATAAGTGTTCAAGAAACAATAAATAAAAAGGACTCTTTTGGAAATGTAACAATGGACGATTGTGTGCGGATGGACCTCTGTCCTCCACTTTGAAGATACGGGGTGATAGTTAATATTAGTTTAGTTTGTAAGTTTTGTATTCTGTTTAAAGTAAGCAATATGCCGTTGATTGATGAGGCATTGGTATAATAAAATAATACGCCAAACACGCATACGGAAGACAGCATGTCCCATATGTTCGGTTGCCATTAGACAACATGTCTAAGCAGGCCATGGGAAATGTGAATACTCCGTGGCATTGCCCCTATGATCACCACCTGACGCCGTCATATCGAAACCCCACAGCCACGAGGGCAGGCCAAAAAAACTTGCGGTATAAGTTAATAGGAAAAAACAGATCTTTAAATGCAAACACTGACAAAATATGACTTTTTCCCCCATTTAAAACAATCTTTGGTTGCGTTGTTAAATACGCAAAAAAAAAAATACAATGATATTATTGTATCAAACGAAACAAAAAAGGCGAATCGCGAACTAAACACTTGTTTTATTTTTATTACAATATTTAAAAACAATTATTTAAAAAATAAATCAAAATAGCAATTTCGAAAAAAACATAAGAATACTTTTTTTTTTTTTTTTACGTATACAACAGGTTGCTTGAACCCAATTACAGTATACATTTTTTTTAAGCTGATATATTGATTCTCGTGACATGTGACAGGTAGCCAATCTATCGCCATTTTTGTTTGTGACATCATTGTCATTGTCACGTGAATACTACGCCAGACTAAAGACAATGTGACAATCACACTGCCATCGCCGGGAATCGAACCCAGAACCTTCGGAATGGGAATCAGAGCTCTTACCACTCTGCCACGAAGGTCGTCAATGGCCCTACAGCCCATATTGAGCCTTAGCCTCCAGTATTCTTCGCCTCCAACTCCTCCTGTCCTCCGCTTCGAGCCTCCATTCTGACACTCGTAACAACTTCGCCCCATCTCTCCCAACATCATTCTCCCATCCCAGCGTTGGTCGTCCAATTGGTCTTCTACCATCTGGGTGCCACTCCAGCAATCTTTTTGGGGTTCGCGATGACGTCATCCTCTGCACGTGACCGGCCTCTCTCAGTCTATACAGTCTGACCTGTGTGGAGAGACTGGGAGCTTTGTAAATATTGTACAGCTCGTCATTATGCCGCACTCTCCAGCCTTCACCGTTATTCACAGGTCCCAGAATTCTGCGCAGCACCCTTCTCTCAAAAGTATCCAGTCGCTCTGCGGATTTCGCTGTCTTGTCCACGCCTCACACGCTTAGGTCACTACTGTTCGGATGATTGTTTTATACAGGATGATTTTGGTCATCAACACAGGAATACTAAACGATCAAATATATATTCATTCCCCCTTCCTTGCAATACTTGTATCACATAAATACGAGTATAATATATTTATAAACGTTTTAATCAACTTTTTTCCAGGAAACCCAGCTTGATCCTGTCAAAGTGATCAAAGAAACTCAATACCCGCCGACTACATATAGACAGTTTATCTGTTATTTTGAGTTCACTAAGGACCGAGTCCTTCATCCCTTTTGCAGTCCACAAGATCCTCTGCATGCGACGCCAACACCACACAAAGGCGTCAATCCTGGTGCTGTCACGGGATTTCATTGTCCAAGTTTCACCAACATGAAGAAATATTGGGGTTATGAAGGTACGTATAATTTTAATATCGTTAGAATTACGAGTAGAAATACCTAAATCTTTCCAGACTTTGTTCAGTTGAGTTAGACAATTTTTAGCTATGGCGTATTTGTATTTTCTTGAACCCAAGTATACAAAGTTTAACGATTTCTAATTCTTAGTCTTCCTGATAGATGTAGGAGATTCGCCTGGTCAATAAACATGCGCTTAGCTGTGTTTTTATTAATTTCTAACCCAGAACATCGGCTCTTCCTTTCCACCCGTTCGATCGGGTTTGCTATGTCAGATTTCTGAAAGAATCCAGAATAAACTATGCTGGACGGTTTTTAAAGCGCTTCACGGAATGGCACCAGCTTATTTATCTGAACTTTGTGTTGCTGATAGCCCTATCTTGCGGCAATCTACGCTTTGATCAGCAAATTCCTCGGCAATAGGCAGATTAGTTGAGCCAAAGCGCAACCCCCGGGCAAATTTCGGAGATCGAGCTTTCGCAGTGGCAGGTCAGTCCGCCTGGAATATGCTTCCTGCACGCCTCAGATGCATTGACAATCCGAGAGATTTTAAATCTCACTTAAAAACCCACCTTTTCAAAATATCGCATAAAATGTAAACAACAGTTATCTGATTGCTGGTGTCACACGCAGCTCTCATGACTAAAAACATTGTCAAAGCGCCCTTGAGGTGAGCTATTCACGAAAACGGCGCTATACAAATTAGCCTAATTATTATTATTATTCGTTTTCTGGCAATAATGTGGTGTCATCTGCGAATCGAATGCTTATTATTCAACCACCATCTTCGATGTCTTTATCCCAATTCGACTGTAATTAATTTCAAGTTATTGCCTATGAAAACTGCATTTTTTATCACGCATTCATCCGCTTTACATTCCTTTCTCACTTCATTATTAGATATTCTATCATACATTGTTTTTCCGCACATCCTTCTTAGTGAACTAATTTCTACGGCATTTGTCCTACTTTCATCCTTCTTCTGCCAACTCCAAGCTTCACTTCCATACATAAGGGTCGGCACTAGAACTCCATTGTGCACTGTCGATATATTTTTATTTGCGATAATGACTTTGAGTGCACCATTTATTTTTTTCCAGCTCCAACCCTTCTTCCGATATCCCTTCTTCCATTTTTCCATCTCTTGTAAACATGCTTCCCAAGTCGACAAATTATTATAATAAAAATAAAATTGCTTACTGCTTCAAGTTTTTCGAGAACTTTTTGTTCCACCTTATAATATGGTTTGGTAGAAACAAAGAATTGCGCCCCCCATGATATTAAAATACAAATTGGTTCAGACTGGACAATTTAATTCCGGCGGCTAGCTCATGGGAAAGTAATGGATTATATAAATGGGAATTTAACGATGATGTTATGATGTTACAGGAAACACGAAACATTACTATGTACGGTGGTCTGCACCCATAACGGTACAACCCGCCGCATAAAACCACATTTTCACACTGAAAATTTAAGCAATTACATACCCTTTGATTTCGAATATTGAGATACAAAAAATATATCCATTTACGTCATCAAATCGTTAATCCGTTCGCCCGAATTCTGCTGGTAACATTTGTGACAAATTACCGAGATTCGATATACAAGGTGGCGAAAAAGACCTTTATGAATTGAATACTTTCTTCTTAACCAACTAACTAACTAACCATCACGCCGTCTCCCCGAAGGGGTAGGCAAAAATAATGGACTGCCACACGTTTCTTTTCTAACACATTTCTCTCGCTTCCTCAACATTCATACGTCGTGTCATGCACGCGCGTCGATTTCTCTGACTTTTAACATGACCAACCTTTAAAATTTGATTAATTTGGTCATGCCATGTTTTCCTTGGTCTGCCTCGACTGCGTACTCCATTTACATCATTAACGTATACTTTCTTAACCATTCTTTCTCCATCCATGCGTTCCATATGTCCGAACCATCGCAGCGATCCTTCCATAATTTTGTTCATAATACCTTCTTCCGCTCTACATTCCTTTCTTATAGCAGGATTTGAGATTCTGTCGTATATCGTTCTACTACACATACGTCTTAGGGACCTCATCTCTACCGCATTTATTCTGCTTTCATCCTTCTACTGCCAGTTCCATGCTTCGCTTCCATACATTAGGGATGTGACCAGAAGTCCATTGTGTATGATTTTGAAGTGAGATCAGCACAGTTAAATGTTTCGAACGTGTAATATTCTCACAAGTCGACTACTTGGGATGGTTCCAAAAACGCGAACATCGCAGGGTTGACATTGAATTCCGGATTCTGAGAACATAGAAACTGGAAAAGTCGCGAATAAAACAACAATGGCAGCTAAGAAAGCGCGGAACAAAGCAAAAAGTTTGCATTTGCAAACAGCGGAATCAAAAGAAACCAGTCGGACTGCCATATGAGTGAAGTCGCGGGAGAGGGGTGCGCGCGACACTCCCAGACTGATAGAGGGGACGGCGCAGGAACACAGGGGAGGCAAAAAGCTCATAACTGACAGATTGAAACTCCGCCGCGAACCTGATACACCGTTTGGAGAACCAGGAAGAATCCTGCAGAGCTTTCGGGGAACCGGTTATGCCCATGTGGAATTTGAGATTCCCAGACGGTGTCGTTAACCCTGGGGAGAGACAGCCGATTCAGTGGGGCGCCCGTATCTCGACTGGCGACCACAACAACTGTGCGGCGCAGACGTCGCGAAAGCTACGGGAAAGCTCTGCATTTTTTTTAATACAAATTAACACCGTGAATATACAAAATAATGAAAGTGCCATTAACTTATTGAACGCTAAGGTTTTAACACTGTGGAATTCCATAGTATTTACTAACTAACTAACCATCACGCCATTTCCCCGTAGGGGTAAGCAGAGAGGATGGATCGCCACAATGCTCTGTCCTGGCATACCTCTCGGGCTTCTTCTACATTCATACATCGTTCCATGCATGCACGTCGATTATTCCGACTTCGAATGTGGCCGCCTTTTAGTAATTGATTGATTTGGTCATGCCATGTTTTCCTCGGTCGTCCTCGGCTTCTTTTTCCACTCACGCTGCTTGTGTACAACTTTCTAACCATTCTTCTTTCATCCATTCGTTCCATATGTCCAAACCATCTCAGGGATCCTTTTTTAATTTTATCCATGATGCAGTCATCTGCCTTACATTTCTCTCTTATTTCATCGTTCGGTATTCTATCATACAACGTTTTCCCGTATACTGTGGAATTCCATAGTATTATACTTGGGAAATTTACAAAATTTCTACACACGGTTAACAATAGCAATAAATTAAACAAACTTGAAAATTTAGAAATCCTCAAGTCGTTGAAATTGGGTGAAAACATAATTAATAATCAGATTCCTCCTTTTACTCATTTCTTCTTAAATACTTTGTCTAATGTGTGGATACTCTGTGTATGATTGAGTGTCGAATGAAAATATAAGAAGTGAATGCGGTGCGAATGATGGTGTTATGAACAAAATAATGAAAGGATCATTGAGATGGTTTGGACATATGGAAAGAATGAATGAAGAAAGAATGGTAAAAAAATTCTTTCTTTCTTTCTTCGATGGCCCTACAGCCCATATCGAGCCTTAGCTTCCAGTATTCTTCGCCTCCAACTCCTCCTGTCCTCCGCTTCGACCCTCCAATCTGACACTCTTAACAATCTTGTTCCATCTCTCCCAACTTCATCCTCCCATCGCAGCCTTGGTCGTCCAATTGGTCTTCTACCACCTGGGTGCCACTCCAGCAATCTTTTTGGGGTTCGCGATGACGGCATCCTCTGCACGTGACCGGCCCATCTCAGTCTATTCAGTCTGACCTGTGTGGAGAGACTGGGAGCTTTGTAAATATTGTACAGCTCGTCATTATGCCGCACTCTCCAGCCTTCACCGTCATTCACAGGCCCCAGAATTCTGCGCAGCACCCTTCTCTCAAAAGTATCCAGTCGCTCTGCAGATTTCGCTGTCATTGTCCACGCCTCACACCCATAGGTCACTACTGTTCGTATGATTGTTTTATACAGGGTGATTTTGGTTTTCCAGTGTACGTTTCTTGATTTGAGCGCTGGTAGTAGAGAGAAGAATGTTTTGTTACCAATTGTGATTCTTCTTTCGATTTCCTTGTGATCTTCGTTTTCTTTTGTTATAGACGAACCCAGGTAAGTGAAGTCCTCCACCATCTTAAAGTTGTATCTGTCCTTGAATCTGATGGTTCGCCTTGAGTTATGGGTTGCATTCCTGGTTTGTTTAATTATTTGTGTCTTTTCTTCGTTTATCTCTAAACCCACCTCCTTGGCTGCTGTCTCTAAAGGCTCAAATACTTCGTGTATGGCTGCTAGGGATCTTCCTACAATGTTAAGGTCGTCTGCATATCCTATGATCTGGCTGCTATGAAAGTATGTGTTGGGATTCGTGTTAAGGTGTTATTCCATTTATAACATATAAAAAATTATATGTTATAAATGGAACCAGAAATAGAGGAAGACTGAGGAAAACGTGGCACGATCAAATAAATCAAATATTGAATGTCCGCCACGTGAGACGGTGTGATGGTTAGTTAATTAGCTATTTTATTTAGTTTCTTGGGATTTGTCTTAAATGATCGATTGGAATCGATGTATTTGTAAAAATGTCAATTTTCATATGCTATACACGAATTTCGAGTCCATTCAAATAGATAGGAGGATAATCGCTTCCTTATCACACATCCGAGTCCTTGGAGTAAACAAGCAAAGTCGAAACAGCTGTGGATCTTTGAATGTTGTCATAGTGCAAATATAAAAAAAGATATATTACTTTACGCACAAAGAGTGTCTGTCTCTCTAAGCGCCCGCGTGTATGTAGGTACCGGGATTTTTTCAATAGTAATTTGACTCAAGGACGACCGGTTTCATAGAAAATTCAAATTGAATCAATAAACCAGCGTCAAAATAAAAATAATTATTTTTAAACCAGCACTTACTGCCGACTCATTTTTTTAATATTACCAGATGTAAAAAAAAAGATAATACTCGTACTCATAAACAATAAAGCGTAGGTCAGTGTTACTCAAAGTATTATAATAAAAATTAGATAAGTATTTAATAAAAGCTTCCACTTTTGTATTTATTTCGACAAGAACCGGTTTCGCCAGCCGGGCTGGCATCGACAAAACAATCTGTCGATGCCAACACATCGTTTTCGTTCACATCGCAGTCCATTCTTTCTGCCTACTCTTTCGGAGAGACGGCGTGATGGTTAGTTAGTTAGTAATATTATTTAAAATGAACTTTCATCGAGAAATTTCAGGAAAATTATTAGATTGAATTACTTGAAGCGTGAATAGCCAAAAATATCAACTAATCAAACGGAAGATTAAAAATATAGTTTTTATCTATTATACGAGTACGTTGTTTTAAGTTTCAGTTCATGGATTGTTTTGCAGGAAAGTGTATATACGAGTATATATATTTTTGCAGGTTCATGGGTTGCCATTTGGGCCTTTAATGTGGTAGTTTCCCGTTGCTTTCAACAAGTTTGTATACAATAGATTATCTAAGCCCAATTACTGGATACATTTTTTATCACAAGGAAATCGAAAGAAGAATCACAATTGGCAACAAAATATTCTTCTCTCTACTACCAGTGCTCAAATCAAGAAACATATTATGTAAAGGAAAACTAAAATCATCCCGTATACGAGTTTACGAGTTGCGATGGGAGAATGAAGGTGGGAGAGATGGGGCGAAGTTGTTACGAGTGTCAGATTGGAAGGTCGAAGCAGAGGACAGGAGGAGTTGGAGGCGAAGAATACTGGAGGCTAAGGTTCGATATGGGCTGTAGGGTCATTGAAGAAAAATAAGAAAAAGACTGGGTACATTTATTAAGCTATTGAATTTCATGCTATGTGATAGGTAGTTAGTCTATTGCCATTTTTATTGTTGTGAATTCTCCCAAAACTTAGACAAGCGAGACTATTTTATCACACTGTCATGGCCAGGTATCGGAACCAGTGACTTTCGGTTTGGTAATCATAGGTGTTGCCACTCTGTCACGAAGGGCGTCAAAATTCTTACTCTTAATACTTCTAAATCTTACTTGATTCTTAATGATTGCACAGGGTGTAATATAACCACGGAGCCGCCGATTCGATCAAATCAGGGAGCTGACTGGTCTCTCATTAGCTGCAGTCTGGAGATGGACGGGTGACAGAAGTGCATGGCGTGCCATGGTCAGTGATTCACAGGATGGACATGACAGTCAATTATGAAGAATACGACTATGGCCATACAACTCTTGAAGAGTTTTAGCCTCCTTGATGATTTTTCGCCAAGCCCCTCGATCCTGCGCCTTTTGCTCCCAGCAGTCCGATTCGCCCAACTTAGCCAGGTCAGTCAAAACATTGTCCATTAGACGCTGTCTAGGCCTTCCTAGAGGTCTTATTCCAGTCGGTCTAGACGCGTACAGGGTCTTGATTGCTCTGGTCTCTTCGGCTCGACATACATGCCCAATCCATGCTAGGCGACCGGCTCTCATGGTGCTCGTTTTAAGGGGCTGCTGGGTCATCGTACGGATCTCTTGGTTAGTCCTATGCCTCCAAGTTCCCGCTGCAACACTGGGTCTGGGTCCCAGGATAATTCTAAGTATTCGATTCTCAAACCAGTAGATTCTTGGATTAATTTTATCTCAATAGAGACGAAGATGCAAACTGGAAACTGAATATGGTGATCGAGGTGATTACAGGACTTATGACCTGTCATTGGTTGGGTTAAGCACACGCTTTATGTAATTACAACATTCCCCATTCCACATTTCTTATGACCACGATGTCTGACAAATTTTTGGAAGTTGTATATATGTTAATATCCAACACCACAATTCACATGTCAGTTTCAATTTACAGTAGATTCTTTGTTGTTCTTTTAGAGTCATTGTCCATGACATATGTCACCACTAGCTTGATGATGGTGTTAAAAATAAAACTGACTGAAAAGAAGAGGAATTTAATATTGAGTGAGGCATGTTGGTCAGAAATCTAAGGAGATATCTCTTGTAGACAAAAGCCACCCCGGTTTGTAGGTGGCAACGGTGCGTTTCGCCACTGTGCCACATGTTTACCAATTTGTCACATTTTGCACTTAATAATTAATGGCATTACTGCTATTCGCGTGCCCATTGTCTTCCCGTAGGTACACGTATGGTGAGATAGTGCCGGCACGCGCTGCTCGCACCTGGCATCGGCAAAGGTGAGCCACCGCTGTCCGATGCAAGGGAAGATCTAACTTTCGATAAGTTTACTTCCTTCGATCAGTGGTGGCCAAACAGCAGCTCAATTCATTACTCGATAACGATTTTGGACTTATAGAAAATATTTTACGAATATTAAACCCAATCGGAGATGATTCAAAACTGTCTAGGTTGATTGAACATTTCTTGAGGTCCAGATGAAACTCAGATAACCAATGTTATTTATTGTTTCGGTATTCACTTTGTGGTAGGACATGATTTAATTGTAAATAAAACACTTGTTTTTCACCACTTGAGTATTATATTTTACACGACTAGTTTCGGAAGCTACAGATGCTTCCATCTACAGGTTTAAATATAAACTGAATCCATCCTTCCTTCCATCTACAGTTTATATTGAAACCAGTAGATGGAAGCATCTGTAGATTTCGAAACTAGTCGTGTAAAATATAATACTCGAGTGGTGAAAAACAAGTGTTTTATTTACAATTCAGATAATCAACATTATTATAATTATTATAATTTTGTTGAATCGCTCTTGACATCATGACAGCATGAGCCGAATCGATATAAAGGGTATTATAGCTATCATAGTGATTCTCGTGACATGTGATAGGTAGCTAATCCACAGCCATTTTATTGTCACGTGAATTCTACACCACACCAAAGACAGTGTGACAATCACACTGCCCTCGCCGGGAACCGGACCCGGAACCTTCGGGGTGGCAGTCAATGCATTTACCACTCGGCCACTAAGGGTACATATTAATACTTTTAGATAAACTTAAGGCGTTCACCCTGCGGAATTCCGTAATGCCGATTTTTTATGAATTAAAACACGGTTTTTTCCACTTTTGAGTACATTTTTCTCGACATGTTTCGAAGGCTTACACCTTCATCATCGGGAGAACGATATAAACTGGTTCTCCCGATGATGAAGGTGTAAGGCTTCGAAACATGTCGAGAAAAATAAACTCAAAAGTGGAAAAAACAGTGTTTTAATTCATAAATATTCGTCATTCATTCTGAAACTTGCCGAACGTTTTTACAAAGGACTCGCTTCACATCCTAACCCCACAATAAAAGACCTCTCAAATTACGACCCAAACACCTCCAGCCACCACAAGCGCCCAAAATCGACCCTCCTTCAGAGGAACACTCCGGGCCACACAAATCATGCCCCCGCATAAACTAACAACCCACCAAATCACCTTCCAACAATGTTCCCATCAGACGTAAGAGGAATGAATAGCCACATGAGCCCAACCTCTGTAAACCAGAAGATCCAAGTCCAAGTCCAAGTACTTTTATATATAAATAAAAAAAAATCCCTGTAAAATCGATAAAATAATCGATATTTCATTATAATTTATGATTTTAATAGTTTAATTGTAAATAATTAGCTTTTTCGTTAGATAATTATTTATAATTTATTTCAATTGGCGTTGCTATCTCTGAATTAAAATCTAAAAATTCATATTCGGTTTTATCTAGTGTTGAAGAATAAGAAGGAGTAGTAACTCCAACGCAAAACACCCGCATACAATGTGATATTATTAAAATGAATATAGTTTTTATTGGTTTCCTTGTCGTATGCTGGTTTCTGCCCCCTGTATCATTGTGTTCCACCGCCATGCTAGACGGTATACTGTACTCTTCCTTAGATAAGGAAATTCCCCCTCGTGCCAGGATAACGAACAGCTGTTGCAGGCGGCTGCCTTGGGCCAACAAGGATGTGAATGGTGAGCCTTTCGTTAACAATCGGGAGTGCGTTGACTCTCCTTACCCAAATTTCTTACCAATCTAACCACAAACCCTATATTTTATGGTAAATTATTTGATTCTTTATTCCGTGCAATATTCTCGTGTAACATATACACTTCTGTGAAAACCCGATATAAAGTAGTTTCTACAAACCAAAAAAAAGGTATCGCTCCAAATATATCAAATTCTTTAAAATTTTTCCCGTTTTCAAATGATGCCCATCGCCTAAGAATACAAACAGTCATATTTTCTACGTTTCTTTTTTTATATACTTTGTATACAACACTCACAATTATTTAAAAACATATGTTTCTATATGTTTATAACATATGTTCATTGATTGGATGGATTGTTCATTCAGAGATAGCAACGCCAATTTAAATAAATTAACTAACTAACTAACTAACCATCACGCCGTCTCTCAATGGATTGCCACACTTTTCTTTCCTAACATATTTCTCTCGCTACCGTATTCATACATCGTGTCATGCACGCGTGTCGTTTTCTCTGACTCCTCACGTGGCCGACATTCAATATTTGATTTATTTGATCGTACCACGTTTTCCTCGGTCTCCCTCTATTTCTAGTTCCATTTACATCGTCAATATATATTTTTTTACTATTCTTTCTTCATTCATTCTTTTCATATGTCCAAACCATCTTAATGATCCTTTCATTAATTTGTTCATAACATCATCATTCGCACCGCATTCACTTATTCTCTATCATACAAAGAGTATCCACACATTCGTCAAAGAGATCTCATTTCTACTGCAATTATTCAACTTTCATCCTTCTTTTGCCAGTTCCATGCTTCGCTTCCATACATAAGGGTTGGTAGAAGCACACCATTGTGCACTGCCATTTAAGCTTTTATAAAGAAATATACAAACGAAAATGACAATTCACAAGATATAATAGAGTTATCATAAAAAGTACACTCAACATGTTTTTAAGATAAGCTGTCAAAATTGACGTTTGTTAACAATTTTATAATATTTTTAATATTTTTAAGATAATCAAATGATTTTACTGAAATCTCTTGATGGAAGTTCATTTTAAATAATAATTAAATAAAACGATGTTTTTTAACTACTTCCACTTTTGTCTTTATTTAGACAGCGCACAGTGGGGCCAAAATATGAAAACATGTCATTAACTCATAGGAGCTATATATATAGCTATAAATCAAAGGATTTAATGTAATTAGGTAGGTTAATGAAAATAAGAGACAATGTCATGAATATTAACACTTTATTTTTCCAATAACAATGAAATATGTGTCAAATACTGTCTTATTTTTATTAGCTCGTTAAAGTCATTTTTTATTATTTTTAATAACGTAAAATGCAGCTTAGTTTTACATTATATATACGTTTCTTGAAAGAACGTCCATTTTACCCTTCATAAATACACACCAATATTTTTTTTACTCGTTATCAGATATTTCTGAGACACCATCATTGTCATCGGATTCATCATTTTCGCTTTGGCTGGAGGACCCTGTAGATGGAGGTATTATCAGATCCAAAACGAAAGTGAGGAATCTAGTTAGTTCCTCTTTCGGTAATTTCCTCTTACTAGTTATTAAAGGATCTGATGAGAGTAAAAGAAAATTTAAAATATCCGTGTTTGAATTCGTTCTGCTGGATTTCCTCGAGTGGTACTCCCTAAACTTTTTAAAATCTTTGTTACGTGCTTCCTGCGCTTCTTCGGTTAATTGACCTATCGGCAATATTGACGTTTTTATTATTTCAGGTCCGTGTATTAAATATTCGTGAAGTGTGGGTGGCATATTACACCACGGATATTTTTCTTCAAAATATCTGGCTGTATGTAACGCATACTCCCGGTATTTTTCCACACTAATTTCATGACCACATGATATAACTATTAAAATGGTGTGCATTTTTCTTATTAATTCTACATCTAAATTGGTTATTTCTGCAGACACCTCTGCACTTAAAAAAAAACGCCTGGCGGTATTTCCATCGTTTGTGTTACCAAAGCCCGGCATGGTTTGTCCACGATCAAACCTAGTTTTTCTTTGAACTGAGCTTGAATTTTTTTCTTAGTTTCTTCAACGATTTCCTTGTCTGTCCCTCGAGCTTTTATAGGCAGTTTGTACGTCAAATGGAGAAGACACTAAAAAAAGCGTATCCATCCGTGCAAGACCGAAATGCCAAATTCTAAATTTTCTGTTTTTATTTATTTTGTTAGCAATGCATCTATATATTATAATTCAATTGTTAAGATGTGGCACCACGTATGTAACATTTTTGGGTAGAAGAAGTATGTGTGATAGCATTACATACTTTGCCATCAATCATTGCGAATATTAAATGATGTTTGATTACGATAACGCGCCCATCTAGTCTGACTATGGTTGTGGTAATATTTTTTATTTCTTCATCTACCCTTCGTTTTTCTTCCAAAGGTACTGCTGTGCATTCCTTAATAAATTCTATTTTCAGAGGTCTGCAATACCTTGTTGAACCAGGTCTTGGATTTCGCCAAATAATTTTGGCACCAGACACTAGGCGTAAGGGGGCAAATGATGTGATAAAAACCGCTGCATCATCGGCATCTGCGTCAAAAAAAGCCTGTTTATGTGAACTGTGCCCCGAACTTCCATCAACTCCCCATTTGGAATATAATATCATATTATTTAATTCTTTGGGTTTGAGTGTAAAAACAACATCTTGATGGGTGATAATTAAACGCTCAATCGTGAGATTAAGCATGATCTGCAAATCAACATATACCAAAGTATCCGTGACATGTATATTTTCTGGCTCTGGATAACATCGTCTTTTTAGGCCTGTACAGTTTTATACGAAGGATATAAGTTTTTAGATTTCAACTTAATAGCGTTATACTGATGTGGAGGCAAGTCCGCTTCTATTAAAAGTACTAAAGCATCTCCTGCTGACATGAACACGTTTCCAAAAGACTCCCTGGAAGTTTGATGAGATTTACCTGAACCTGTTGGAACAGATAAAATACCTCGAACCAACTTTGAAACATCTGCCTGTCATGCAGCTCTAAGTTCCATTTGTGTTGCGTAGAGTAAGTCTGGCAGAGATGCAGAATTCCTCAGATTAACCGTCTTTTGCCGCTTCACCCTTTCTGTACTCTCCTCAAAAGGAATCATCGGGCGACCGCCACATGTTTTTGTAGCGCGAATGAAAGAAACGGATGTATCAAGCCACGTTTTATTAACATCGAGAAATCTTTCTTTCATCCAGTGAGCTGATTCCCATCATGATTTATAATCAAATTTAAACCGAATAAAATTTTTAACACACGTAACACTTTTTCTTAACTCATCAACACACCCTGTCCGTTTTATGATTTCTTTTTGCAGGAAATCAATCTGATCCTCCAATTTTTCTTTTCCGAAACTCTACATAAGCGTTATTAATTGATGCTTTGTCATGAACAAAGTGCTGGAGCTGGTACCTAGGTATGCGAGAAAAGGAAAAACAGAATAAGATACAAAATTGGTGTATTTTTTTTTCATTTTTGGTTATTCGAAATGTGCTGTTATTATAAAAAAGTGCAAAAAGTGGCAAAAAATAACATCATATCAATAAAGTACAACAATTACTTATTATAAATCAATTAAAATACTTGCGGAATTCATCGGGATTCTATACTAAATCTCTAAATGTTTTTTTAATATTACAAAAACCTCTGTATCATTTTAATGCGAAATCGGTTTAATTTTTTTACATTTAAAACAAGCCGTAATTACAATTAATTTAACTCGAAAAAGAGGATACATACCTGACGTGTAAGGTTCCATACTAAAACTTTAAATTTTTTATCAATAATACAACTAAAGAAATGTTAGAAACTAGGTGTTGCGCTGACTTGAAATAACGGACGTGCAACCTCTACGAGTAATCGGCTCCGATTGAGGGGTGCTAGAGCGAACGTGTCACAGTCTAGCTTGTCTATCTGCCCGTGATCATATGCTAAATATATCTGAGTCATCATATAATAACAAAGCGTTTAAAGAATCATAATTTTTATTTTTTGGGTTATTGTATGAGAAATCTGAATCCTGCCCCATTGTGCAGCGACCGGTTTCGCCAGGCTCGCTGGCATCAAAAGACTGGTCGACTGACCAGTCTGTCGATGCCAGCGAGCCTGGCGAAACCGGTCGCTGTCTAAATAAAGACAAAAGTGGAAGTAGTTAAAAAAACATCGTTTTTTTTAATTATTATTTTTAATATTTATATAATATCACTGATGAAGGGCCTGCTTAGTCCGAAACATGTTTTATATTTAATTTTTTAAATAAATGTGAGTGTTATATACGCAAAGTATATATATAAAAAAAAAACATTAATCATCTACAACACAAAGTTACGGCGAACATACGTATAGAAGTAAACTAATATTTTTCTTAAATATTGAAGGAAACGTTCGTTTTCTACAAGTGTTGTGGGAGTGAATTTTTTATATTTCTATTCGTCAAAGGCAAAACTCGTCTCTTACATAAAAAAACGGTAAATCTTGAAGAAAAGCAGTCTACCTTTTTTGAAAACAAAAATGACTATTCACAAGATATAAAAGATTCATTATTGCTAAAGTACAATCAAATAATAATAATAAATTGAACAATAAATAAAATTAAACGAGGTTTTTTAATATTATATTAACTACTTCGACTTGTTGTCTTTCCTTGGATTAGCGACCGGTTTCGCCAGGCTCTCTGGCACCGACAGACTGGTGATCTGACCAGTCAGCAAATGCCAGCGAACATGGTGAAACCGGTCGCTGTACAAATAAAGACAACACGTGGAAATATTAGGTCCTTACATATGAAATTGGCGTTTTGTATGAGAGGAACATAAAGTTGATTTTTTTTTAAATATAATATATTTATTTAATCAAAGTATGTACCAATGCTATCTATGCACTTTTACCATCTTATACTCGTAGGTAGTTCATCGATCCCTTTACTAAAAAAAACATTCGGACGGGAATAAATAAAATCTTTGAAGTCAGTTTGGACTGCCCCATCGGAGTTGAATTTTTTCCCTTGCAAGAAGTTATCCAAATTTCGAAAAAAATAGTAATCTGTTGGGGCAAGGTCCGGAGAGTACGGTGGATGTCTTAGACATTCCAATTGAAGCTCTTCTAATTTGGTAGCCGTCTGTTGTGCAGTGTGTGGTCTAGCGTTATCATGAAGCAGCAGTGGCCTAGAGCGATTAACCAGCCTCGGTTGTTTAGCAGCTAGCTTTTCTATCGTGGTTAGCAGTTGCTGACAATAGACATCTGCCGTAATCGTCTGGCCAGATTTAAGATAGCTGTAGTGAACGACACCAGCACAAGTCCACCAAACGCTCACAAGTAACTTTTTTGGAGTCAATTTTCGCTTGGGGCATGGTTCGGCTGGTTCGGCAGGGTTCAGCCATTGCGATGAGCGCCTTCGATTATCATACAGGATCCACTTTTCATCGCAGGTAATGATTCGATTCAAAATCCCTTCATTATTGTGCCGGTTGAGTAATGCAACGCAGCAGTCAACGCGCGTTTGTTGATTTGCTTCACTCAATTCGTGAGGTACCCACCATCGATTCAAAATCCCTTCATTATTGTGCCGGTTGAGTTATGCAACGCAGCAGTCAACGCGCGTTTGTTGATTTGCTTCACTCAATTCGTGAGGTACCCACGTTTCAAGCTTTTTCACCTTCCCAATTTGCTTCAAGTGGATTAAAACAGTTTTATCACTAACACTGCAGCCTGCAGCTAACTCGGACGTGGTTTGCGATGGATCCGCTTCCACAATAGCCTTCAATTCTTCATTATCAATTTTGGTCTCCGGCCGTCCACGGAGCTTGTTCTGCAGGTCGAAATTTCCAGAACGAAAACGTTGGAACCAAAAACGCACTGTGTTTTCTTTTGCGGCACCGTCGCCATTCACATCATTAATCCTTCGAGTCGTTTCTGCAGCACTGGTGCCACGGTAGAACTCGTACTCGTAAATAACGCGATATTTCAAGTTTTCCATTTTGTAAACTGAGTGACGCAAAGAAAAAAAACAATTGAGGAAAAAACAAATGAATTATAATTTTCGAAACACAAATACTTGAGTAAATAGCTGTATAAATTTAAATTTGGAATTCCTAACCAAAGAGAAGATATTTGAGATCAAAGTTGCCAGTACGGCAAAACGCCAATTTCATATGTAAAGACCTAATAGTTAATAAAAAATGTTTTATTTAAATATTATTTAAAATGAACTCCCATCAAGAGATTTCAGAGAGATCATTGGATTATTTTAAAAATAAATTGGATGATTTACAAACATATTTTTTTTTAAATTAATCATCTGAAAGGCACTGAAATACATTTAATAACGCCTTAGTAAATTAAACATGTCATTCCCATAAAAAAATATATATCCGTTTTCTTTCTTATTAATTATTTAATGTGGAACTATACACCATTGTTCATAAAAAAATCGATAATCTAAAATGATTTTAGAATCTTAAAAAAATAATGATATTTAAAAATCGAATCGAACCTCGCTTGGGAGATGATTGGCCTAGCCGCCCCTCGCGAGTGTTGACCCCGCGCATCGCAGCCTTATTATTTCGAAAATAGAACGGAATTTGCCGCGCTATGCAACTAAAATGGCTACCCTCCATCTTAAATTACGCGCTGCAGCTCCCAAGGTGTGCCTAAAGGTGAGGGTACAAAAAATTACATATTACAACCCGCCTAGGTATATAATGATAGTTTATACGAGCACATCTGCGTATTGCGTGGAATGCTGTCTTGGCATAACCATGGTCAGTTCTTTTTTACATTTATACGTACTTATAGATAGGCGAACATGTTTCCACCTTCTTCTTCTTCTTCTTCCTTGGTCTGTTCTACAGTGTTGTTCCTCCATTGAGGTGGATCTTTTAGGCATCCTTTATCAATATGCATGTTCCGCCATGCTAAGGCATTATCAAATATTTGAAATGCCTTTGCAAGGCGAAAAATGTCATTCTCACAAAATAAACTAAAACTTAAAAAAATCAGACCTTTTGTTCATATTACTAACTAACTAACTAACCATCACGCCGTCTCCCCGAAGGGGTAGGCAGAAAGAATGGACTGCCACACTTAAATCGATGCGGCACTCCATCCTTCTCTTTTTGACATCGTAAGAGACGCGGTGTGATGGGTTGCGAACCTCATCGCCACCAATAGGCATATCCCGCGCACACTTCGATCGTTCAACGTCTACAAAATATTGTTTATATTAATTTTAAGAAAATGAACAATGTTTCTTTTTTTTACTTTGTACACAATACCAACTTTATTAAAAAATAAAAAAAACAAACATGTTTCGGACACAGAAGTCCTTCAACAGTGATATATTATATATATGAATGAATGAATGAAGAAAGAATGGTAAAAAAATTATATGTTAATGATGTAAATGGAACCAGAAATAGAGGAAGACCGAGGAAAACGTGGCACGATCAAATAAATCAAATATTGAATGTCGGCCATGTGAGGAGTCAGAGAAATCGACGCGCGTGCATGACACGATGTATGAATGTTGAGGAAGCGAGAGAAATATGTCAGGAAAGAAAAGTGTGGCAGTCCATTCTTTCTGCCTACCCCTTCGGGGAGACGGCGTGATGGTTAGTTAGTTAGTTAGTTAGTTATATATATATAATAAATATTTTTAAACATTTTCATGAATGTGGTCAGTTTTGACAGATATAAAAAATAAATTCGGTACATTTATGCTTTTGTTATAACAAATAGTTTGAATTAATAACTAAAAACAAAATATTTTTTTATGAATTAAACCAGTTTTTTCCACTTTTGAGTTTATTTTTCTCGAGATGTTTCGAAGGCTTACACCTTTTACATCGTTCTCCCAATGATGAAGGTGTTAAGCCTTCGAAACATGTCGAGAAAAATAAACTCAAAAGTCGGAAAAAGTGTTTTAATACATAAAAAATCGTCATTATGGAATTCCAGAGCGTTAACGCCTTAAGTTTATGTAAAATTAATAAAAAAAAACATAAACGTTCCGAAAATAATCATTTTAATATCTCGCAAAACTGATATTATTTATATCACTAATGATGTGAAACATGCACTGTTTCCGAAACATGTTTTGTTTTTTAATAAATAATATTTTAATAAAGTTGGTGTTATGTACAAAGTTAAAAAAATAAACATTTTTCAATGAATCCGGAACACAAAGTTATGGCGAATATAGAAGAAATTAAGAAAATGAACTAGAAAAAATATAATACGAATTGTATTAGATGTTTAGAACTATGAACGTACACAAATCTTTATATCTTGGTATAAAAATGAATTTTATTTAAATAAAATAATAATAATTAAATGTTGCCCAAAAACAGGGTAAATTAAAAATTTTAGTGACCGACATTTAATATTTCATTGATTTGATCGTGCCACGTTTTCCTCGGCCTTCTTTTATTTCTAGTTCCATTCGCATCGTTTACATATACTTTCTTCACCATTCTATCCAAGTGCAAATATGAAGACAAAAAAGCTTTTTGAAAGCGCGAATTTTAAAATATCAGATTCTATGTGTAGAGTTATACTCGTACTATAAATATTCGCAATGGTTATAATTGAACTCCATCTACCGTTAAATTGGGGAATCTGCCGGGACCCACCCGGTAGCGGATCAGGACGTTGACCGTTCGCGAAGGAAAGGGAAAGAAAAAATATCAGCAGATGCGCCACTTATTATTACACAACGCAAGGACATCGCTATTGACTTCATATGTATGCCGACTTCGATAAAATACTGAAAGGAGAATTACAAAAAACAACTTGAGGAGTGAAATCTTGAGTCGTTCTCAAGACTGTGACAAATAATCAAATTTATATACTTGTTACACGAAAATTCGATATTTCTATAAATAATAAAAATAATCACACAAATAGTACGTGACACCCTATTTTTAATTAATAAGATATTCATGTTTTTCTCTCATTAATTGATAAAAAAAAATTAACTACAAGTTTCGATAATATTTTATTATCATTATTAAAACTATATTCACTTGTTCATGTCGTTTTCCCGATGTTCAAAATACACAAAATATATTCGAAATCGAAATGTGACGTTATGTTGACTAACTTACTTTCTAATCACGCACGTCTCACAAGGAGTAGGCAGAAGAAATGGACCACCACACTGTTCTTTCCTGACACAACTTCTCTCGCCGTCTCAACATTCATACATCGCGTCATGCACGCACGCATATCTCCGACTCATCACGTGGTCGGCCACGTTTTCCTTGGTCGAATTCAAAAGGCATATATTTCAATTGTTTCTTTTAGGAGCATCTCCTAATTCCGCCCTTTTCTCAGGTTTTAACTCGGAAGTGTTACCTTCCGTTACCTGAGGAGGGCAGATGTTAGGGTCGCGTGCTCGAGGAGCGAGAGGCGAGGGGTGACAGAGCGGGCACAATGCCCCAGAAATGCACCCGATGTCTTGAAACGGGCAGAACTGCAGATGTGTGAAGTATTGCAGCCGAATCGAGGTTATACCCCTCCGGCCGATCGAGATTTACTGCCTTACAAATCGGAGAAAAAATCTTTATTATATAATGTATTATACATTGAGATAATCGAAATTGATTCTGTGAGAACGCATGTAGCAAAGGCAGAGCGGTTTATTAAATGTTGCCTGGTGTCAAAACATCATCCTTCATCTGTCATCCTTCTCTTTTCGCCCCCGCGAGAGACGTGGTGTGATGGGTTGCGAATCTCATCGCCACCAATAGGCATCTCCCGCGCACTAATTGATCGTCTAACGTCCACAAAATAAATCTTAAACAAATAATATAAAATATAATGATATAAAATAAAAATAATTTAACACATAATGTTCTTTGTCCACTGTTCATTTCAAACAATCCAACTCTTGCAAGAATTTTGAATTTAATTTAATAAAATTGACTACTCCACGTATCCACCGTATTTTCATTTTCATTTTTTTAAATGTATATTTAGTTAATATCCACTGATGTTTGTATCTTCGACCGGTTTCGGCAGCTCGCTGCCATCTTCTGGTCAAAGACCATAATGATGCTGGTCAAAGACCAGAAGATGGCAGCGAGCTGCCGAAACCGGTCGAAGACACAAACATGAGTGGATTTTAACTAAATATACATTTAAAAAAAATCTTAACTAATATATATTTTTTCATTATTAACGCCTCGAGTTAATCAATAATCAAATTACTTTTGAAGTCATAAAAAAGGTCGTCATAATTGTAGAAAAATACAAAAATGGTATGACTGAAGCTAAATTAAAAAACTGGTGCATTTGGAATGCTTGTATGAACAGAAGAGAGGGAATATTGGAAAAAAGGAAGTGCACGAACAAAACATGCAAATACTCAATTACGCACATTATCAGAGTCAGAACAATCGATACATTCGCGTGATGGATGGAAGTAGAATTATATCAAGTTGGGGTTTCTGTACTCCGCCCTCTATGCTATGATACTCGGTATTGGCAAGTTAATTAGAGATACGGTAAATAGTAATATTTAAGTTCTGGTATTTTAGACAGCATCGGCAGATGTTGTTTTATCTCTCAACATGCATAACAAACTTGCCTCTTTTGATGCCGATGTAAGAGCAATTAAACTGCTAAACATGATCGTTTCCGAGATGGATATTTTTCATGTTGATGAAATAATGTTTAATGGGATAATCAAATTTTGGAGAGTATTCAGTATAAGTAGTACTCGTAGATAAGGAAAAATAATTTAAATTAAATTATATAAGATCAGAATAAGATTTCATTCCCGTAAACAAATAATGGATTAATTTAATTACACTTTGAAAATAAGATCATCCAGACACGTATCAAAAGAAGCCTTATCAAAAACGATAATTGGGAAACCGTATAAAATACATTACAGAAAACCCTTAACAAATTTTGATCAATCATATTATGTGCGTAGGATGGAAGAATGATTTTCTTGTCATCAGGTGTAAACACAAACTAATATGAACATTTAAGATATCTTTGAATTGTATTTGGAGTATGAAAATTCTTGATTTGGTTCTTCTTCTTCTTAGTGTAGGTCTTGTGGTCTGTTTCTTAAAAGTAATTGGCCTCCTGCGAGGTCGACTCTCAGCTGTTGATCCATCCCTTTGGTGGTCTGCCCGGGGATCGTCTACCTTGGGACTGGCCGTGTAACACAATGAAGGGGAGTCTGGATGGATCCATTCTCATCACGTGTGCATACCAGTATCTTTTTCTTTGCCTTCTCCACCTAACGACATTCTCGACCTCGCAAACAAACAAACAAACAAACCATCAAGCGGTTTCTCTGCAGGGGTAGGCAGAGAATGGACAGCCACACCACTCTATCCTGGCACACCTCTCTAGCTTCCTCCACATTCATACAACGAGTTATACACGCACGTCGATTTCTCTGACTTCTAACATGACCATTGACCAACCTTTAAAATTTGATTGATTTGAGGATGCCATGTTTTCCTCGGTCTGCCTCGACTCCGTACTCCATTTACATCATTAACGTATACTTTCTGAACCATTCTTTCTCCATCCATGCGTTCCATATGTCCGAACCCTCGTAGCGATCTTTTCATAATTTTGTTCGTAATACCTTCTTCCGCTATACATTCCTTTGTTATATCAGCATTTGAGATTCTGTCGTATATCGTTCTACCACACATACGTCTAAGTCTAAGGGACTTCATCTCTACCGCATTTATTCTGCTTTCATCCTTTTTCTGCCAGTTCCATGCTTCGCTTCCATACATTAGGGATGGGACCAGAACTCCATTGTGAACGGTCGTTTTCGCTTTCATTGATAAATTCTTGTTTCCAATAACGATTCTTAAAGCTCCATTCACTTTGTTACCCGCACCAACCCTTCTTTCGACGTCACTATCCTCGACCTCGCATATCTCCCTTATCTTTGAATTCCTTATTCTATCTAGTGTCTTAGTGAATAACTAAATCGGAATACGTCTTTTCAAATCGCTAAACTAACCATCACACCGTCTTTCCCGAGGGATAGGCAGAAATAATTAACCACCACACTGTTTTTTTTTTTTTTTTTTTTTTTTTTTTTTTTTTTTTTTGACAACCAATGACAGGTCATAAGTCCTGTAAAACACCTTGATCATCCATATTCAGTTTCCAGTTTGTTTCTTCGTCTCTATTGAGATACAATTAAAAATTTAAATTAACCACCCACAGGTGAAAATCCAGGATTCGTATACAGATGTAAGTATACATTTCACAAACACCACACTGTTCTTTATTAACATACTTCTCTCGACATTCATACAACCGGCCATGCACCCACGTCGATATCTCTTCAAGTGACCGTCAGTGCCACGCTTTCCTCGGTCTTGCTCTATAATGTTACGTTTATATTGTTAACATTTACTTTCTTAATCATTCTTTTCATGTATCCAAACTATCTTAATGACCCTTTCATTCACTTCTTATATTTTCATTTGACATTTGATTATGTGTTTATTATCTCCCCGAAGGTGTAGACAGGAAGAATGGACTGCCACAATTTTCTTTCCTGGCATATATCTCTCGCTTCCTCTGATTACACTGACTCCTCACGTGGCCGAAATTCAATTTTTGATTTATTTGATCGTGCCACGTTTTCCTCGGTCTTCCTCTATTTCTATATCCATAAACATCGTTAACATATACTTTTTTAACCATTCTTTCTTCATTAATACTTTCCTTTTTTTGTGTCCAAACCATCTCGATAACCCTTTCATTATTTTGTTCATAACAACATCAGTCGCACCGCATTCACTTCTTAGATTTTCATTCGATACTCATCTTACATTTCTGCATTTATTCTACTTTCATCTTTCTTTTGCCAGTTGAATGCTTCGCTTTCATACATAGGGTTGGTACAAGAACACCATTGTGCACTGGCATTGTAGCTTTTTTGGATATAAAGTAGCAAATAGCATGAATTGAGCATAGACCCTAAATCCTCCCTCGCCCTCTTTCGGAGGAGAACTCCGGATCAAACCGAAGCAGTAAATTCGTATAAAACATACAATATATTTTATTACAATAATTGAGATTGGATGTCGAAGCAAATCAGCTATCCGATCAAATCCAAACACACAATACGCGCTTTTGATATCAGATCCGATATGCGGACATGTGTGTGTGTTGGGGAAATAACAAATGCAGGCAGGACATCCCCCTGCAGCTAGTCGAGGGGCGAGCGGCAGATGGCTCGCGAGGGTTCAAAGACACCACCATAACGCGTACAGCAACCCCCTTACCCGCGGAGTCGCTGGGGCCGCTGTCCTCCGCGGTACGCGAAACTGTCATGGCGGAACACGGCTTAAAATTTAAACCAACTAATAAAATATTTCAAATCAAATCAAATCATCAAATTGACATTACAAAATTAAGGTTTAAGGAATCTATTGAGAACATGTAAAATAATATATTTTATACACAGGGTGCGGCAGTATAACATCCTTTTTTCAAAACTTAATAAAACCCATTGTATGAATCCGAAATATATTATTTGTTTTTTCATCTTCTTCTTCAAGTGCCCGGTCGGGTCCCCCCAACGTTGGCGATCACCTGGGCGAACCTGTCCCTGTCCTGCGCCACTCGGAACATCTCTTCCATACTTCTGATGCAAGTTTCACGTTCTCACGTTTCGCAGCCAGGACATTTGTCTCCTTTCGGGCCCTCGGCGTCCCTCAATTTTCCCCTCCAATATCAGTTGGAGAAGGTGGTACTTTTTCCCACGCAGTATATGACCCAGATGTGAAATTTTCCGAACCTTGATAGTTGATAACCGTTCCCTGTCAACTCTAGCTCGCCTCAGGATTTCGGTATTGGTAACCATGTCTGTTCAGGGAATTCTGAGCATTTGGAGATGGAGCCACATTTCAAATATTTCCAGTCTGTTCATTGATATAAGGAATCTATTGAGAACAGCTAAGATCCTTTTTTTTTGTACACAGACTGCGGCAGAATAACTTCCTTTTAATAAAACCCATTGCATGAATCCGAAAACTTTTATTTGTTTTTTATAATGTAGGCACATACCTAAAGTTTTGTTTTACTTAGTTTTTGAAGATCAAATCAGGTAGGTGACGTCCCCCATTCTCCATACACTGAGTAAACCGATTTCTGGCGTTTGTCATGACTCTTGCCAGCATATCAGGCGTTATCTTAGCAATTTATTCCTGGATGTTGGTCTTCAAATCTTTTAGGGTCCCTGGACCGTTCACATAAACACGCTTCACCTTCATACAAAAGGGTCGGCACTAGAACCCCATTGTTCCCTGCTTTTATCTTAAGTCGATATATTTATATTTTCAGTGATTTTTCTGAATTTTTTATAAACAATTAATTTCAGTAAAAATCTCTGTGTAGGTATTCTCGTGTGATCATGTATAATCGCAAATAAGCGAAACCGTGGATACGGAGCCCGCGTATAAGGCGATTGTACTGTGCCAACAGCTACACGAGGCGTCCACACGCGGCAGGAGGGTGATTCCCGCGTGCACCGAGGGAGAGACAATACGCACTACCAGTAGAGTGAAAACGAGAGATTTCATTACTAATTTATCGGCGACAAAAATATTCAATAGTTTCAATATTAACTAACTAACTAACCATCACAGACAGAAGACAAATACTCTTGACTTTGGGGAGTATCTTATCTTCCCAATGTCGAACCATCTCTCATGCGTTCCTGGTCTCATGTTGTACGAGTATATAGAAAATTTTGGATGTTTACAAATTCTTGTAGACAAATACTGGATTTCACCCATTGCGAATAAATTATTTTAATTTTATAAGGATTAATTGTATTTCAATAGAGACGAAGATGTAAATTGTTTTCTGGGAATAGAATGTGGTGGCCGAGACGCTTACAGAACTTATGACCTGTCATTGGTTGGGTTGAGCGATCGCTTTATGTTTTAACAACATCCCCATTCCGCCTTTTTTCTTATGACCACCACGTCTGAGAAATTTTTGGAACTTGTATATATGGTAGAATTCCACGCCTATCTTTTCATATTTAAGTTCACTCTACACTAGCGTCATCTATTTTTTGTATATACAATACCTTTTTTTTACCTACAACGGTAAATTACCACATTTAAAAGCCTCAAGTAGCACCCCAAGAACTAGAAAAGATGTTAATAGGCTTTGCTGCAAACTAATCCATAGACTATGCTGCAAACGAATTAAAACTAATTAACTAATCATCACGCCTTTTTTTAAAAGGGTAGGCAGAGAGGATGACTACCCTTCGAGCTTCCTCTGCATTCAGGCATCGTAATATGCACGGTCGTCGATTTTTCCGTAGAATGTGTGGATGCGAAAGGCCCAAGACAGGAATACGTGGAGAAGTATGGGGGAGTACTGTGTCTAGCAGAGGACGACAACGGCTGTCTAAGTAAGTAAGTAAGAATGTGGCCGCCTTATTATTTGCTTACTGTTTTAGTATTTGATTAATTTGGTCATGTCATGCTTTCCTTGGACTTTCACAGATTTTCTATACACTCACACTATTTGTATACAACATTTTAACCATTCTTCTCTCATCCATTCGTTCCATGCGTCCAAACCATTTCAGGGATCCTTTTATTAACATATTATAAAAAAAGCATCAAAAAGGTTCACAAGCAAAAGTTCTACGCGATCGAAAAGAAGATGCTTAGATGGGCTGGAGGCGAAACCAGATTGGATAACGTCAAAATAATGATGTTTTAGTATAGTTCATTGTTTTGACCGAAACACTAAATTATACCTTAACATTTTAAACTGTTAGATTAAATAACTTTGTTTTTTGTATTACAATTGTATTTTACTTTACGCGACAGCTATTTCATCAAAGGAACAAATACACATAAAGGTACGAAAACCCCCAAAATTTGACATGATGATGTCAACATAGGTTGATGAAACAGCTGTCGCGTAAATTAAAATACAATTGTGATACAAAAAACAAAGTTATTTAATTTAACAGCTCAGAATGTGTAAGTATATTTGATGGGTATTATAAAACTACAATTGATAATGCGTCAACAAGGCGAAACGTGTCAGTCCCATATTATATAATAAAGCCTCTAGCTCCAGAAAACTTATTTTTTGTTTGCAATTTCAGTGTTCTATTCATTTTGATGTCTCCACTAAATACTCTTAATTAATACGAATGAAAGCGTCAGTTTTCTATAAGTTTTATGGGAATGAAATGTTTCGCCCTTCTAAGGCATTACCAAATGTTACGAAACTTCAACTCGTTGCAGTTTATATACGCTAGTAAATTGAGCAGAATATGGTAATTAACGAAAATTGATGTGACTTTATACATTTTTAGCAAATAATTATTTGGGTAGGTCCAGATTCCAGTCCAGTCTCCACTAAATGTTATTTAGAAATCGCAATACGTGCGCTTATTCATTGTAAACATATATTCCAAATGTAAAAATTCACGCAGCGAGTTAATAATATTATAATTAAATAGTTTGAATCAAATCCGTTCTCAAATGAGACAAGTCGAAATTCAGGTTTCAATTTATTACCGATTATTATTCAAAAATTTGCCTGGACCACGAAAGCTGATAGTCGCTCCTAGCTCAATTAAAGCTACAAGAGATCGGATGTTGGACTATTTTATTATCCCAGACTATAAACACTGGCTGGAGGCGATACGACCGCAATACAGGGTTATTGAAAATGATTTGTATCCTCTGCAAGTCTTAGTATCCAAAAAATTATATAATAATGATAATATATAATAATAATTAGGCTAATAGCTCCGTTTTCGTGAATAGCTCACCTCAAGGGCGCTTTGACAATGTTTTTAGTCATGAGAGCTGCATGTGACACCAGCAATCAGATAACCGTTGTTTACATTTTATGGGATATTTGGAAAAAGTGGGGTTTTAGCTGAGATAAGTCTGTCGGATTGTCAATGCATCTGAGGCGTGCAGGAAGCATATTCCAGGCAGACGGACCTGCCACTGCGAAAGCCCGATCTCCGAAATTTGTCCGGGGGTTGCGCTTTGGCTCAACTAATATGCCTATTGCCGAGGAGTTTGCTGATCGAAGTGTAGATTGCCGCAAGTTAGGGTTATCAGCAACATAAAGTTCAGATATATAGGCTGGTGCCATTCCGTGAAGCGCTTTAAAAACCGTCCAGTTAGTCCAGACATAAGTGCGAACGGTGAGAAACTGGAGGAAGTTACCGAATTTATTTATCTGGGAAGCATGTTTACAAGAGTTGGAAAAATGAATAAAGATAACAAATGAAGGGTCCCAAACACCTCCAGCCGCCACAAGCGCCCAAAATCGATCCTCCTTCAGAGGAATACTCCGGGCCACACAAATCATGCCCCCGCATAAACTAACAACCCACCAAATCACCTTCCAACAATGTTCCCATCAGACGTAAGAGGAATGAGCTGAACCTCTGTAAGCCAGAAGATCCAAGTCCAATCCAAGTTCAATCCAAGTCCAAGGGTCGGTTTTGGGAACCAACTAAATGGCGCTCTCAAAGTCATCACTGCAAATAGAAATATGTTATATCTACTGATGTAAATATGGCAGTACATCATGGAGTTTAGTGCCGGCCCTTATGTATGGGAGTAAAGCTTCGAGCTGGCAAAAAATGATGAAAGTAGGATAAATGCCGTAGAAATGAGATCACTGAGAAGAATGTACGGGAAAACGATATATGATAGAATACCGAACGACGAAATAGACAATAAATGTAAAGTACGTGATTGCATCTTAGTAAAATTAAAAAAATATCCCTGAGATGGTTCGGACATATGGAACGAATGGACGAGAGAAGAACGGTTAAAATGTTTTATATAGGCAGTGTGAGCATGAAAAGGCGGCCACATTCGAAATCGTGAAAAACGACGATCGTGCATGGTACGATGTATGAATGTAAAGGAAACAAGAATGTTTCTCAGGACAATAAATGGCGTAGATATGAAAAATATAACTGTCGTACATCGTTCTACCACACATACATCTTAGGGACCTCATCTCTACCGTATTTATTCTGCTCTCATCTTTCTTCTGCCATTTCCATGCTTCGCTTCCATACATAAGGGTTGGGACCAGAACTCCATTGAGAACGGCCATTTTCACTTTCATTGATAAATTTATGCAGTAGAAATGAGATCTCTTAGACGAATGTGTGGATATTCTGTGTATGATAGAGTGTCGAATGAAAATATAAGAAGTGAATGCGGTGCGAATGATGGTGTCATGAACAAAATAATGAAAGAATCATTAAGATGGTTTGGACATATGGAAAGAATGAATGAAGAAAGAATGGTAAAAAAATTATATGTTAACGATGTAAATGGAACCAGAAATAGAGGAAGACCGAGGAAAACTTATAATACAAATAAATCAAATATTGAATGTCGGCCATGTGAGGAGTCAGTGCATGACGCGATGTATGAATGTTGAGGAAGCGAGAGAAATATGTCAGGAAAGAAAAGTGTGGCAGTCCATTCTTTCTGCCTACCCCTTCGGGGAGACGGCGTGATGGTTAGTTAGTTAGTTTTTGATAAATTCAATTATTAGAAAGACCCTGTATAACATCAATTTACTCTGGGTTATTATTGATAATGGCTAGAACGAAATTGTTTGTTAAATTGCATATAAAAAAATCTATGCATGTGGCAGGAAAAACAGCTTTTTTCAGCTGCATCAAATGAAGATCGTATTCGACCACGAACTATGGTAACACAGGTAATGTTTACGATGCAAATAATTATACATTGTAGCTTTGTGGGTCCACTACTGAGTCTCTTCTTTATGGGCTGTAATTAATGACGATAAAGATAATTCAATAATTTCTAGAAGTTTATCATATTTAAGGTGAATGACATGGTTCGTCTTGCTAAGGCATTAACAAATGCACATTTGTTAATGCCTTAACAAGGAGAAATATGTTTTTCCCCATAGAAAACACACAACAACTTGTCATCGCAAACAAAAGCCTATCCATAAAAGCTAAAATGGCAGTGCACAATGGTGTCCTTGTACCGACCCTTATGAATGGAACTTAAGCATGAAACTGGCAAAAGAACGATGAAAGTATAATAAATGCAGTAGAAACGAGATCTCTTAGACGAATGTGAGGTAAATCTATACATGATTGTGAATGCAGTGCGAATGAAAGTGTTATGATTAAAATAATGAAAGGTTTATTAAGATGGTTTGGAAACATGGAAATAATGAATGAAGACAGAATGATAATAAAATATATGTAAACGACGTAAACGGAACTAGAAATGAAAAAGGAGGAAAACGCGACACGATCAAATCAATCATATATTAACTCTTATCGGACCCTAGCTTTTGTATCTTTTTAATATATTATTCTATCAATCTTCTTCTTCTTCAAGTGCCCTGTCGGGTCTCCCCAATATTGGCGATCACCTCGGCGAATAGCTCCTCCACACTTCGGATGCCGGTCCACTCCCTCACGTTTCGCAGCCAGGAAATCTGTCTCCTACCGGACCCTCGGCGTCCCTCAACTTTCCCCTCCAATATCAGTTGGAGAAGGTGGTACTTTTTCTATCACTAATAAATTTAAAAAAAGCAATGTGCATGTTGATCGCTCCATTAGCAATATTCAACTGACAAAATAATTATGCGCAGATTACAGAGACAAGATTTACCACGATTCATCATGTCACCTCACATGTGCCATACGACCGCGGTGACAAAGTTCTGTTGTCACATCAGGGGTGACAATATTACTTTAACGTTAACATCTGTTAAGGGTTAAATGTCGTGCACGTAAGGAGTCGGAAAAGTCGACGTGTGTGCATGCGACTATGTATGAATGTACAGGAAGCTAGAGAAGTGTGTCAGGACAGAAGAATGTGCTGGTTCATTATTTCTGCCTATCCCTCCGGAGAGATGGCGTGATGGTTAGTAAGTTAGTTAGTTAAATCAGTATTTTTATAAATCAAACGGTTTTACAACAATTGTAAAAACACTTTCATTGCGCAACATTTTTAGGAAAAAAAAATATCTTAAATTAAATTAACGTATTTGTTTCTCTTTTTATTTTTTATATACTTTGTATATACAACACTTATATTAAAAAAATAAAATTACATAGACATGTTTCGGACAACCAGTCCTTCTTCACTGATACATATTATAAAGATACATGTTTAAAATATGAGTATTATAAAATTGTTTATATCGTCGGTTCAAAGGTAAAACTCATTAAGTGACATTTAATTTTTTTTTTGCAATTTCTGTATCAGACTTGTGAATTCTACGTCAGAAAATAATCACCAAGTGTTTTTATTAAAGAATAACTGTTATTCTTTAATAAATACATTTGGTGATTATTTTCTGACGTAGAATTCACAAGTCTGATACAGAAATTGCAAAAAAAAAAAAAAAAATGTCACTTAATGAGTTTTACCTTTGAACCGACGATATGATCTGACAGATGTTATAGAGATTTTAATATAGATAACTTATAGAAATAAGAAATGTTCCCAATAAACAATGAATTTTTCTCTATGTATATTATACACATTGGTGAGCATTTACAAAACCATAAAATGGATGGCGCGTATTGAGCACTTAACGAGATTTCGGTAGTACGCGCCTAGCGCGTACTCGGCAATCAACGTGTTAAAAAATCGATCCATTTAATTTATTAAGTATC